>VCJE01002024.1:54621-65908 GCA_024140265.1 Backusella liffmaniae | reverse complement strand
TATAATAATAAAATGCAGGACACGTGAACGCGTCTTTATTTCTGGATCAGTCGACATCATCGTTGGACACGAAGATTTTTTGCACAACATCAAACTCAAAATCAGTGACTTTACTTTCTCAAATGACTGTATATATGCTAAAGTTGGTCACCATGGATAATATAAAGTGGTACTATTATTGTTTATTATTATTACTAGATATGGTGAGGAAAGTCAATGAACACAAAACCAAGAGTTATTGCTGTTTTTTACAAACTTTTTGACAAGAGTTGTGTGTACCAAGTGCGTGCAATAACGGTCATGTGACGTGCGAGGTTTACCAGGTTTAAGTTCAATAGCTTCACTATTAGAGTTTGAAATGTAAATAAAAGTGTGTACAAGAGAAAGGAACAAGCCAATGAAAGGAGGGGTAAGAGAAAACAAAGAGGGAGAGAGAAAAGAGCTTTATTTATCGAGGGTATGGTTTTATTTATTCATACCTTTTCATTCCTCAATATCATTTCAGAAAAAAAAAAGTGACACAGCCAAGCAAATTGCTAAAAGCGAGAGAAAAAGAGAAAAAAAAAGCTCACTTTTCTCTTTCTCTTTTTATTCTATTTTATTAGAGCAACTATTTTTATAGAGTAATAGTTTATAAATAAATTATATAATAAATAAATAAATAAACAAAAATGAATTCACAAACGGGTGTTCCAACCTTAACAGCACCCAATAAGACGTTTACAGCACCAAGTCCTGCAAGGAGACCTTCAAACTATTCCCCTCAAACTAATAACACTGCAAATAGTTCACCACTACCACGTTCACCTTCGCTAGAGTTATCAGACTCCTTTTCGGTATTGTCTACAACAAACACCTTGATTTCGTCGCCAATCAAACAACAGCCACCACAGCACATTCTTAAACCCATTGTTGAACCACATAGCTTATTCTTTTCAAGTCAACAACTGGCATCTATCAAACCTTTTTGTTCTCAACTTGAAATGGACGATTGGGCGTTTCTTGAAACTGAAAAACTGCCTGCTTCACATAACCCGTAAGAATAATAGTTTGGAACACCAACAAAATACATGTTATTAATATTTCACTCTGGGTAGTCAAGATGCTTATGATCTGGAGATGGCAACCTTGGGCTTATCTATTGAACTAGGTAAGATAAGGGACAAGAAAGAGGTGGAGTGTATTAACAAGTCGATACATTCTAGCTGCGAACAATACAAAGACACATAACTTTAATAAATTATTGGACCATTTACTTGAACAGCTAAAGCAGTTTCAGCAAGCATATCAAGAGTAAGCTTTTATTGATAAGATGTAGGATGTATTTGTGCTAAACTACGATAATAGAACAATCCCAATCGATACCTACAACGCACTATTTCTAACACGTGTATTTACCAAACAATTCGCTGGCAATTTAACAAATAAAGAAATCATCCAACAATTTGAATATAATGACAATACAAGAGGCGAGCGCTTGATTGAATCCTTACTTTATATAATGATTAATACAGATCCAAAGTAAAAAGTATAAATTGCCATAAAATGAAAATGGGACTCACACTTTAATTTAATAGTTTAAATTATTCCTGTTATGAGTTTTATGTCGAAGTTCTTAACACATTTCTCGTTTTACTCTCTACCCAGTTACAGCACGCACGACTCGAACAAGACAATCACTTTTTGGGGATTTTGATGGGGAAATTTGGGAACCGAGCAGAAGCAGTGGTTGCAAGGTTATTGGAAAATGTGGTGGAGCAAAAAACACCACCACCTCAATCATTGAGTGTGATGTATACGGCCTATAGTTATTTTTTTAATTCGAGAAGAAAGAATTCAAACCAGGATGAAGATACGATGCCTGTTGCTGATCGAAGTTTGTTATTGTTATTATTGCTTGGTACGCAGTCTTCATCGTCGGATAGTCAGAATAAATGGGTAGAGTCGTATCGATTTGCGATTGCTAATCTGAGTGATCATAATGGTAAGGTAGCATATACAAAAAGGACGAGGAGGATCAGTTTCTGATATGTTGTATGATAGTGGTGTTGAGTGATATAGATGGACGTGATCGTAGAATGCACCTTATTTCATTTAAAAGTTTATTTGAAATATTTAGCAGGTAATAAAATGGAGAAACAGTGAGAAAATGGTGGATATTGACGCTGGTATAGATCACTTCATGTAGAGGAACGTATGCTGTTGTTTTATCTTATATTGGTAGAAAATGAGTCATTCCGTGTTTATGTACTCTCTCGAACTGATCCCGAAACTATTGTAAGTCACCAAGATGTGTGTAGGAAATATGGTCATTTCTCTAATAATAGTAATACAGTATCTACCCATTTTAAAATTGATCTATGAATCGATGGAAGGAAAAACAAATTATTCTCAAGTTTATATTTTAATGACTATTTTATTAATGCTGAGTCAAGACGATGTTAACAATGAAGCAATTCAAAAAATAGTAAGTGGGTAGTACGGAGGAAAAAAAATCCGCTTTTTTTTCTAATCAAACTAAAATGATGATTAGATTGTCCATAATATCACTTGGTTTACAGAAAGGCCGTTACTAAAGTCAATTTCATTGGGTGGTTTAATGACACTTGTTTTAATTCGAACTTTGCAATTAAATCTATCACATCAAAAGGTAAATGAACTAAAAATAAAACGTAAAAAAAAACTGCTGCTAAAAATCAAAACCTATGAAGGATATCTATCTACATACAAACTGTTTAGCTGTTTTAGCCAATATGTCAACAACCATGTCAGATATGCATGCTTATGTTGCTCAACGAATAGTAAGGTAAAACATTTGGATGATGGGTTTGATATGTGGCTATCCATTCTACTAACACTTTCCTCTTACGAAAGCCTATTTGAATTATTAGCTCGTCGCCATATGAAATTAGCTGCTAAAGGACCATCCAATGATCTCATTGTCTATGAAGATCTCCTATCGCTTATTTTAGAGATCATCAATTCCATTCTCGTCCATCGGCTAAAGCACAACTCTCAGCTTGTTTATGCACTTTTGCTTAAAAAGGAGATATTTACGCCATTCGATTTACATCCTCGTCTATCACAGGTCACTCAGAATATTGAACAGGTTATTCATTATTTTAATGCACGTGTTGCAGAGGCAAATTTAAAGGCGCCTTCAACAAGTGAGGTTTTGAAATTGCTTGAACAGGCTTCGCGTACTTGGTCCAGTATAAAACTAACAGTAAGTGGTCATTTTTTTCCCATTTATCAAGTAATACTTATATCTATATATAGCCTTTGCCAGACCTTAAATTTCAATACGAGGAAGAGCAGGATTCCTATGAATTTTTTATACCCTATGTTTGGGCATTGATCCAACGCCGTACTTTTATATACTGGAGTGAAGAAAAGTGTCGCATTCTTGAAAGTTACAGATTGTTGAATACGGATGGAAAGGAAGAATCTACTTCATAATAGTATTAATAAGAATAATAGTAATAATAAAGCAGGTTGTAAATAATTTCTTTGTTACAAAGAAAAAAGAGGGGCCATTAGTTCATCTCTTGATTAATATGAAATATCATGTCGTTTTTTCCCGAAAAGTTTATGTGATCTCGAAACAGATAGCTTATTTTTTTTTTGGATATAAATGCAAGCTCACTAAGGAAGATGTGAATTATTTTGATAGGACAAATATGAGAATAATTTGCTGTGCACAGAGTATCCCAAATACATCATCGTTCAGTTGACAACACTTCTCTTTCAGAAATCTAAGCATCAGTCTGTTTGGTACTATCTCTATCGCTAATGTATGATAGTGCGATTATCAACTAGTCCTTCTGATAGGTGTTTGGTATTATTTTATGTATAAACAAAGTATACTTGGAGGATACTATTGTTGCCACATATATGAGACCATAATTTTTTTCCCCAGAAATCTTGTACTAACATTGATATGCATCAAATTAAATAGGAGTTGCAGCTGATAAAAAATGACATATTCATAAGTTGTATAGTCTGAGCGTAAAGGTAGATCTATATGTAAGATTCAACGGTTTTGGAATACGCATAAAATAAATCAATAATGCCTTGTCAAGAATTATTTTTTGAGAGGAGAAATTACTTTTGAGTGGAACTGAACAAGGTTCACTAACCGACAATTACTTTTTTTTTTTTTGTGAACCGCAACCTTTGTTTTCATTGCACTCAGAAACTTTTAATGAAAATAGATTCATGAACTGCATTTTCAGTAATGTCGCTTTTATAAGTTTCATACGTATTTTTGTTTAATCTGAGCAGTATATACCAATCCTCACATGACATATTTTATTCAGATCTTGTTTTAACAAGAACAAACAATGAATTGTCCTTCTCTCGGTACAACCTAAGATATTCTCTTTATGTCGGAACTTTAACTGCCCCTTTATTATTTTATTATTATTGTTGTTCCAGGATTCTATTGTTCTGGTCAAGAAGTAAAGCATCATGGAAATAAAAATATTTGTTTTATAAATACACTTAGAAATAAAGCAAATAAAAACTATAAATATAAATATCTTAAAAAAGGTGAAAGAGCGAGATCATTTTTCTAATTAGGTTATTTTGATCAAAGAAGCACAAAGACTGGATAGAACAGCAAAAGTGAACTCACAAATGATAATAGAGTTTCTGTTACTATAAATACTCTTGCCAAGCTTCATAAATCTTTTTCTATTTCCATATATTTGTCACTTTATTTTAACTTTTTCTCTACTTCTTCTTTCTCTATTACTTTTTTTTTAATATTATTTCTGTTCAACTTTTTATCTGTTATTCTTCTTTTTTTTCAACAAATACTTAAATATAACAAAATAAAGAAAAAAAATGTCCGCAAACCATCAATACGATTCACCCCACCATTATACCACACCTCAGTCTCCACCACCCCAATTACCCGAGCATTATACATTTTCCAACAAAGAACAAGTATCCAACTATCCCATGGAAAATATTGCTGTTAGCAGCACCACCAATTCTCTCCCTTCCTATCACGGAAATGTATCCCCACCACCCTTGCCTCGAGAATCTATGTCAGATATGAGGTTTATCAACCGCTATGACTCTGACGAAGACATGGAGGGAGTGATTATACCACGAGAAAAGAAGCGTCGGTCATGTATCGATAAGACTTGTTGCGGATGTTGCACATGCTGTCCCAAATGGCTTCGTTGGTGTACATGTATTCTTTTTATTATTATTGTTATCATTGCTATTGTCATTGGTGTTCTAGCCGCCCTTTTCAAGGTGCCAAACGTGTCATTTGATAACTCACCGGCAACTCCGGCTGTATCACACCCAACCTCAACTGCTCTCAATATCTCTTCTAGTATTGGTATTTCGGTAGATAACCAAAACTTTGAAAGTTTAACATTTTCATATATCAAAGCAGAGGTAAGAAATCGAAATCAAAATCAAAAAATACCTGATTAAAATCAGAAAAAGTCTATATATAAATCATGAGAAGAAGAATAGAACGTTTGCTGGGTTTTGAATTATTAATAAATTGCTTTTTTTTTTTCTTTTTCATTGTAGGCCTATTATCCCTCTCCTTATAATCTGTATGTTGGTGGTGGTCAAGTAGATAATATCCATATTTCATCCAATGCAGTGACCAACTTTACGTTCCCATTCTCATTGGAAGTTGATTCGAATAATGCTCAACAACAAGGTGTCTTGATGGACCTACTAACAAAGTGTGGTTTGGATGGAAGCGCCGCCGAAAAAATCAAGCTTAATTTGAAGATCTACCCCTCTATTAAAATCATTGGTATTCCAATCACTTTGACGATCTCAAAATCAATAGACTTTGACTGTCCGATAACGGTAAGCATAGTAGTATCTAATTAAATGCCGGATTGTAACTGACCACCTTTTTTTTTTCCATGTTAATAGAGTGGTGACTTGAGTACTATTTTTGGCTCTGGTTAAATATATATATATATCGTTCTCCGATAATAGATGTAAAAGCATACCCTCTTTTTCGTTATGTATAAAATAGATCAACCAGGATTCTCCTTTCTTTTTTTATTTAAAATATGTACATTCTTTTATATAAAATAAAATATATATTTATTCTTGTATTTTCAGCTAAATAGAAATGGTAATTTACACAACGTTTTGGATGTAATGCAAAAATACCAAGCATGACACAGAGCGGAGTGTTTTCTAAATATGTCATCCCCAAAGAAAAAAAAACTATTTCCTTTGTCATAGATCTACGCTTCTAACCTCAACAGGAATACGATACTTCTATTTGTCCATGTATGCTTTTTGCAAAGTGTCATGAGCTTTTTTTTTTAGATTATAAAAGAGAAGAAAATTTAATGTCAAGACAAATAATAATCTACATGTCAGGACATCTATAGAAGTCTATTTCATGATAAATACATGAATTAATGTCAAGGCCAATACGTCAAGACTAATAAATGCAGTTATGCAACGACTAAAACATGAGATAATGTCAATACTAGTACCAATATTAATGTCAAAACTGCCGTATGAATTAATTTCAAGACAACTACAGATCGTCATGTCAAGACATATGTAGAAGTCTATGCTATGACAAATAAATTTTGTCATGTCAAAACAAATATATGAATTAATGTCAAGACTAATAAATGCTCTCGTGATACACTATATAAAAATCATATTATTTCATCACTATGAGATAAAGTTATAAAGGTATTTTCGTTTATACATCACAATAATAGCATGGGATTCAATGCATTCGTCTTTCTCCGATTTGACTCATACCTTTCCGGTTTACAGCTTACAGCTTCTTTATTAAAATGAGATACGTAAGCCTGTTTCTCAAAAAGGAAGGCATTTCAATATCTGATACTATTATGAACAATATTAAGTACCATAAAATAACTATTAATAGTAATCCCAATTAGCTATATGGATACAACTAGTAAAAGAGGTTGGGGCATCAATAAACACACATTGAAGGCTTTGAGCAGAATTTTTCATTTTGGAGAAATAAAAAGTCCGCAAAACACATATATATATTTTTTTTCATTTCAATTTATTAACTTCTTTTTTCATTAAAAAATATGCTACGTTATTATAGACACGCTCCTATTAGAACAGCTTTAAATACACGTCTGATATCCTTACAAAAAGGTAGACCTATTTTGTTATCTCCACAACAACAACGACTATTACGAAACCGACATGTGACTCAAGTACGATCGTTTTCACTTTGGGAGATTCCACAGCGTTTAATGGTAGCAAGTCCTCTTCAACGGCGACTTGGACTCTTTGCGCTAGGTGGTGCCGGTATTGCAGTGACCGTGCTTTTAGGACCCTTTTTGTTGATAGGAATTGGTGGATTAGCGGGGTTAGTCGGTTTTCGTTTTTGGCAACTAAAGCGACAGTTAAGAAATACTCCACTAGAAAACAACTGGCAAAGCTTTATGAGCGATTTTTTAAAGGAGCGGAATGGAGGGATATTGTTTGGTAAAGAACAGGTCAAGTTACAAGATGAGGCTATGAGGCGGTTTAGCAGCTGGACACAAAGCGAACCAGGACGAGATGAACTGTTTAATTATGGTATTCACCCTGAACGTATCAGTCAGCAGGCTTCTATGCGCGGCTCGTCATACTCCTCAAATTCAGTGAAGGAAGACAAGGATATAAAAATAGAGTTGGATTTGATGGATGGTGCCGTACTTGTTGCTCAGGCAACGGTGGATAGTGATGATAATATGATAATAAGGGATATCAAGCTAGTGACATCTACGGGGCATACATTACAAGTTCCTTTACGTCCTACTCAAGGGAGAGGCAAAATTATTGAAGGCGAATTCCGTGATGTTTAAACTTTGTCTTTGAGTAATAAAATAAAATATTTGAGGGAAGGAAGAAAACGACTGCTTGATTTTTGTTTCTATGAATAAATGGATTATATTGTTGGTGCTTATTGTTGATGGTAATTCGAGTAATGCGGTTGTCGTTTTAGCTCATTGATAACCTGGCATAAATATTTGTATTACAATCAATATCATCCTTGTATCTACTCTTTTAAGGCACAAATCTTTAAACTGGTATTTCGTTTTCTTTGGGCAAGCGTTTTGAATGGTTTTTTATTTGACCCGATTCTCATAATAAAGATATTTGTACTTAATCGAAGAAGTATGTCTACTTTTCAAAATCTTAGAATATCATGGTTATATATATGTATGTTAATCGTAGTAAAGGGGAAAAAAATAATAGAATCTTTAAGCAATATTATATTAGCATACAGGGTGATAAGTTCTATTTTTTTTTTAAAAAAAAAAAGACCTCTTATGGCTCTTTTTAGTTAAAAATAACGAGAAAAAGAATGTCCATTTGTTTAATTTTGATAATTCTTGGAGGATCCTTGGATTCAAGAGTGTATCCTTTATGGGAAATATGGGTTGGGGCATTTATAAATTCCCAAATCCGTGAGACACTGCAAATTCATGGAATTAACGGCTTAGGCTGGTAAAGATACCTAAAGTATATCAGATTTGCACAAAATTAGCGTTCTACTTCAGATATCATTTAACAAGTCGGAATGTTGCTGTAATTTTGACTACACTCAAAGTGCTACTTAATCTGGTTTTATGGTTATCGATTGTTTTTTGTATCTATCTCATAACACAAAAGAACATAACGTGTGAAAGAGTCTAGGACCAATAAAAAAGAGTACGGTATGCTCCCCCTATATTTCTCTGGTTGAGTAACCTATACAGTCATTTCCCGGATTACACTCAACCAAAAACAACTGAGGTTAAATTAAGTTTGGAAAATAGTTCCCCACACAAAATATAAAATAGTTATATTAGAAAGATACGACGACGTACTACAATAAAAACTTAGTTTTGAATTATAGGTTTTTAGTAAAAATATAGTTTGCTTATATGAGAAGATCGTAAAAGGTAAGGAGAGTGATAGCCGATGAAATGAAAATTGTTTTGGTTTATGAGAGTTATTTGAGGAACGTGACCTTATCTACCATGAGAACGATAGCAAAGCAGGATCCAAAAAAAAACATGCTCTACATGAGAAAGCTCAATATTATTACCAGATACAAAAAAAAATCAGGATAACCTACATAACAAGCAGTGAAGCATGACACTGGGGTTGCCATCTTTTTACACAATAGAAAAGGTAGAATTTACGTAGAGACTCGGTAGATCATTGTGCCATACAACACATCTTTAACTCATTAATAAAGTTTATAGATGTTATAAAAAATTGAAAAGCATACTAATTAGCTGCTATCTAATATCAAATTTACACAGATGATGATGCGTGATCTGGACAGTACTAATTCTACAGTTATGTTTAATTGGTCAATGTTCCGTAAAAGCTCATTAATTTAAACTTCAGAATCTGGGGAAATGAGACTGGAGCATGAAAAGAAAATAGCGCAGTTATCTTATATTTACTTTATAATCCATCTCTTTTAAATATTCATAACCAAAGTGTTTACATATAATTTAAGAGGACCGAATATAAATCCATATTGATGCATTTGAAGTCTTTTAAAGTTAAAAAAATGATTACATCCGGTTGAATTAATTACCGGTGTGAAGATCGAAGAAATGGGTAGCATAAAAACTTGCACAAGTACCAATCTTATTTTTTCACCCTTTCTTCTGAAAATACCCCAGGTTTAACCTAATAAACTTGTAACACCAACACGAGAAGTATAAACAAAACGAAATGAACAGCATGTCAAGTAGTCCCGCAGAATCTGATCTATACCCAGAGGAAATGATCACCATTGCTTATGAACAAGCGAGAAGACAAAGCGTACAGGAACAAGAGGAAGACGACGAGGAAGAAAGTTCACCACAACCATCACCAGTTAAAGTAAAAAAGAAGCCCGGTAGAAAACCAAAGCCTATTAGCGAGGATTTTCGTAAGGAACAGAATCGTGCTGCCCAAAGAGCTTTCCGTGAAAGAAGAGAGCGACACTTGAAGGATCTAGAAGACGACTTGCAAAAAGTAAAGGACGAACGTGATCAGCTCATAGCTGAGAATTCTAAAGTGTTAAGCGAAAATGACACGCTTCGAGTAGAAAATTGGTATATGAAAGGAACCTTGCTTTCTTTACAGCTCTTTTGTCTTGAAAAAGGTTATGTAATCCCTCACCATTGCCCATATATTGATGAAAATATCATGGACACAATGGAAAAAAGTGTGCCACAATCTGTTAGCGTCTACCGTGACCAGAAAAAAAAGAATAAGCTTAAGCTATCTAAAAACAATCCACTATCAACGCACACAACAACAGAAGGTGAAGTAGATACGGATTTACCTCCTGGTTCTCTCATTATTACAGCAAATGGCATTCAATCAGTACCTATGGATCAGCCCATATCTAATAACAAGAAGAGAACCTATGAGCAGTTCGAGTCAGACTATTTGACACAAGAAAATAACTCTAGGCTGAAGAAACCATACCAACAAAAAAGGACTGCTGAGGATCTACCTATGCCACGCCCTCAACCTGTTGCTAAGCTACCTGATGACTCTAATCTTGCTGCTATTCAAATGCTTCGTCTACATTTTAACCTTCAGTCTGCTACTCTACAAATGAGCAAACCACCCTACACAATAAGACCCACTTTATTACAGGTAAATTGAATAGTAATAAGGGGCTTTTTTATTTTATTTTTACCATTGACATTAACGAATTTTCTTTTGTTTAAACTTTAGTTAATTGTTCCACACGACCCACGTATTGATTTGATCCCAACAGCACAGATGAGAGACCGCATGATTCTTTTTAGAGATCGATTTGATTTAGATGACTGTTTCCGCTGCTTATTGAGTGGTGCAGGGTTCTTAGGTGGAGATCCAACATTATCAGGCAATTGGAGAATATCAGATGAATTCTTTGACAAGTTTTGGTTTCTCACTATTGATTATAACAGAAGATATCGATCCAGAAAACCTGAAATACAAGGACTAGAGAAAATACAAGAAGAGGACGAAGAAGAGCATGTTGACAATAATAAAATTGGCGACGGAAAAGTAAATGGGCTTCCAGAAGAAGATTTATTACCGGAATTAAGTTACCAGAATATTCTTGATTTCCTGGAGACTGAAATTAACCACTACAGGCATCAACCACAGGCAACATTATTTCTTGGATAGTTAAGTGAGGAAAAAAAAAGTTTAAACTTTATTTATAAAAAAAAATAATATAAATGCGTTAAATAGTGGTATATGTTACAAATGAATAATGCTTTCTTTTTTTTTTGTGCGTGTATTGTGGTGTATC
>VCJE01002024.1:18517-38559 GCA_024140265.1 Backusella liffmaniae | reverse complement strand
TTTTTTTTTTAACAGAAAAGAAAAAACTGCACTATCGCTTCTCTTCTTGTATATATATATATTTGCAGCTATATATACAAAATGGATCATTTTGAAGATGTTGCTGCACCAGATGATTTTCGATTCTTAGAATATGCGGCTGACACACAGTCTTCTCAGTATGATTATGATGGATTCACTCAGACTCCCAAAGTGGATCATGAACCAGACCCCGATCTCTCAGTTCGGTCACTTTCACTCACTGATAAAGCAGATCAAGACGATAGAACGCCTGCCATTCGCTCCACTGAGTTTGAGTTTGAGGATACAGACGATTTCAACGACTTGAATCAGCAAGAAGAGGAAAAGGATTTACCTCCTCATGCGTGCCGCTATTGTGGTATTCATTCACCTGGTTCCGTAGTGAAGTGCGTTACCTGTGACCGTTGGTTCTGTAATTCAAGAGGAAACACTTCTGGCTCGCATATCATCAACCACTTGGTACGCGCCAAGCACAAGGAAGTGTGTCTTCATCCTGAATCTCCCTTGGGAGATACTGTATTAGAGTGCTATAACTGCGGTTGCCGTAACGTCTTTTTATTGGGTTTTATCCCAGCCAAGAGTGACACTGTCGTAGTTTTACTTTGCAGGTTTGTTGAATGACATATTTGTTTAATTGAATTGATATTGATTATTATTTCATTTAGACAACCATGTGCGGCTGTGCCTTCTTCCAAAGACATGAATTGGGATACAACTCAGTGGATGCCCTTGATTGATGACCGCTGCTTTTTGACTTGGCTGGTCAAGGTTCCTTCTGAACAGGAACAGCTTCGTGCAAGACAAATCACAGCCCCTCAGATTAATAGATTGGAAGAGTTGTGGAAGGAAAACGGTGAAGCCACCTTGGAAGACCTTGAAAAACCAGGCGTGGATGATGAACCTCACCCAGTGTTGTTAAGGTAACACAGTAAAAATGTGGTCAATGAAGCACGTCAAAACTTAGCCTTTTCTTCATAGATACGAAGATGCTTATCAATACCAGAATATCTTTGGTCCTTTGGTAAAAATGGAAGCAGATTACGATAAGAAATTGAAAGAATCTCAGGTATAGATCAGATAAAGGAAAATAAAAGAGAGGCTATTGCTAATATGACTCTGTTTTAAACAACATATAGACCTGTGACGACATTGTTGTACGTTGGGACGTTGGTCTTAATCAAAAGAACATTGCTTGGTTTTATTTCCCCAAGTTGGAAATGGGCGAGATCAAATTAGCTGTGGGCGATGAGTTACGTTTAAGATACAGGGGTGAATTACACGACGCTTGGGAAGGCGCTGGTCACGTAATCAAAATCCCCAATAACGTAAGTGATGAAGTGGCCCTGGAATTGAAACGCGGTGGTAGGGTACCTGTTGACTGTACCCATAACTTTTCTGTGGATTTCGTTTGGAAATCCACCAGTTTTGATCGTATGCAGTCTGCCATGAAGACTTTTGCTGTTGATGAAACAAGCGTTAGTGGTTACATTTATCACCGTTTGTTGGGTCATGATCTTGAGCCTCAAGTGTTAAAGACACAGATGCCAAAGAGGTGAGTTGTTGCTTTCATCATCATATTGATATTATGTATTGACTTGCTATTAGATTCTCTGCTCCCAACTTGCCTGAACTAAATCACTCTCAGGTATATGCCGTTAAGTCCGTTCTTCAAAAACCTCTTTCCTTAATTCAGGGTCCTCCTGGTACCGGTAAAACTGTTACCTCTGCTTCCATTGTCTATCATTTGGCCAAGATGAACCCAGGTCAAGTTCTTGTCACTGCTCCATCTAACGTTGCTGTTGATCAACTTGCCGAAAAAATCCATCATACCGGCCTCAAAGTTGTTCGTATCACCGCTAAGTCAAGAGAGGAACTTGATTCGCCCGTTTCATTCCTGACTCTTCATGAACAAGTGCAAAACAACGATACCAATGTGGAATTACAAAAATTGATTCATTTGAAGCGTGACCAAGGTGAATTGAGTGCTTATGATGAAAAGAAATACAAGGCTTTGAAGAGAGCTTGTGAAAAGGAAATTTTACAGGTAATGAAAAGGATGTTTTGATTTTTGGTTAAAGTGCTTTATTGACATTTATACATGTAGAACGCTGATGTTATCTGCTGTACAAGTGTGGGTGCTGGTGATCCTCGTGTTTCTCGTTTGAGATTCCGTACCGTGTTGATTGATGAAGCTACTCAAGCGTCCGAGCCTGAATGTATGATCCCTCTTGTTCTTGGTTGTAGACAAGTTGTTCTTGTTGGTGATCATCAGCAATTAGGTCCTGTTATTATGAATAAGAAGGCTGCTCGTGCCGGTCTTTGTCAATCTCTCTTTGAAAGATTGGTTATTCTCGGTATTCGCCCTATTCGTCTTCAAGTTCAGTATCGTATGCATCCATGCTTATCTGAATTCCCAAGTAATATGTTTTATGAAGGCACACTTCAAAATGGTATTACCACCCAAGAGCGTATTAGAAAAAACGTTGATTTCCCATGGCCTGTTCCTGAAACCCCCATGATGTTTTACGTGAATCTTGGTAACGAAGAAATTTCTACTTCTGGAACATCGTACCTGAATAGAACTGAGGCATCCAACTGCGAAAAGATTGTAACTCGTTTTATGAAATCTGGCATCATGCCTTCTCAGATTGGTGTTGTGACACCGTATGAAGGTCAGAGATCCTACATTGTCCAATATATGCAATTCAATGGATCTCTTCGCAAGGATCTTTACAAGGAAATCGAAGTGGCCAGTGTGGATGCTTTCCAGGGCCGTGAAAAAGACTACATCATCCTTAGTTGTGTCCGCTCCAATGAGCATCAAGGTATTGGTTTCTTGAGTGATCCTCGTCGTCTTAATGTCGCCCTTACTCGTGCCAAGTACGGTGTTGTTATTCTTGGTAACCCCAAAATTCTCAGCAGACATCCCTTGTGGCATCACCTTTTGGTCCACTACAAGGAAAAGGGATGTTTGGTTGATGGTGCCTTGAATAATCTCCGCGTTTCAATGATCCAGTTCAATCGCCCAAGAAAAGTGTATCGCAAGGATGACAAGTTCCGCCAAGGCTTGGCACACCAGGTTGATGCTAGAGAAGCCTTTGCTCGACCTCCAATGGCCAATGAAAGTCGACGTGGTGCCAAGGGCTATGGACAAGAATTTATGCAGACACACGATCCTATTGGTTATATCCCATCTGATTTAAGCTCCTTGCCCAATTCTCAATTTAGTATTCCGTTCATTCCCTCAGCTAGTGGCCCCTTTACCCAAGATTTGTCTCAGTCCAGTGTCTACAATCGAAAGAATAAGCGACAAATGGAAGATAGCTTTTCCGGCTCACAACGTTATGTTCCCGGTACATCTACATTTGCTAACCATGCTATGAGCTGGCAACAGCCAGGCGCTTCTCAAAACCTCTACAGCAGTCAATCATCTATTGGTTTAGCACTTTCTCAAAGTGATCGTTTACGTATGATGAGTGAAATGGCCAGTCAAAACAACAGCAATCTTATGAGTCAAGACAGCGTTTCCTTCAACTATGACGATTACAAATCTCAAGACGTCAATTCTTTGATGAGTCAAGACTTTGATATTCGCAGTCAAGCAAGCCAATCTTTTACTCAATTTTAAAACCTACATTTGAAATTGATGAAAGAAGCTTGTTCCAAACTTGGAAAAGCCATGGAGAAAAAAAATAAGAGAGAGGGGGATGGACACCCTTTTCATAACATATGTATCTTAACACCAATAAGTTTGAAAATCAGGCAAAAAAGAAACAACTAAGAGAAAAAAAAAATGGATCCCTTTGTTTTATCTTTTGTTTTACCCTTCTTTTCTTCAAATCATAATAAACTTATTCAAACTATTTGGAGAGAAAGGGTTCATTCTCATTTATTTTGTAAAACCTTTAATATATTTCGTTGTTTTTTTTTTAAAAAAAAAAAGAAAGAAAAGAAGTAAAGCTACAATCCAAATCACAGGTGCAAATAATAGCTTATGAGACTCTGATATTGATTGCTAAGTCATTAAGGTAATTGTAGTAAGATATGCTTGCTGTCATTTGTAAAAGAAAAGGCTTAAAACTAATATTCTGTTAAACATCAAAATCAGTATAACGTTAACGATCTATACATCCGAAAAACATACCTTTCATTCCTAATTATCCTTCATTCGGCCTCAAAAGATGTTGAAACATTATAGGACATCATTGTTTTTTAGCATATTTTACTATAGCAACAAATCTGACTTAATAAGTTACTTATAAGTCTTTTACTTTCCGGAAAAACTATATCGTTTAGGGATTCTGTAGAAACATCATTTGTTAAGTTTTTTTTTTTTTTTACTACTATTAATGCCTGCTTTAAAGATATTGAAACGAAAAAATGATCATTCTCTGTACATAAGATCAATCACATTTCAAAATAAAGGCATCTCTTATTTTACTTGAGAAACTATTACCAGAGAGTTGAATGACAGAGTTTTGATGTCACTTTACCTTTCGTATTCGCTTGCTCATGTACTCTTCTGAAAGAACTAGATGGAACGATTATCTATTTCCGATCCTAAACCTACGAACCTCCATTTTTTGGTTTACTCTCTTACGATCACTAATCATTTATAATTTAAATGTTTTTTTTTGACACTTTGATTACAATCAAAGCTGTATCCCTATTTTTAAAGCGTATTATTACTTAAAGTGAGAGGAATAGCATATTTGAAATTAAGCTTTATTATCGAATTAACACTGTTTTAAAAAAGAATTTTCAAGATTTTGTCCATCAAATCAAATCAGGTAAAGAGATCATATGAATGGGTCGTCTGAGCTAAAACTTTACAGCTCAACACATTCCACGGGATCTTCCACATCCTCAGAATCCACAGCTTCACTTGTCACACATTACCAACATCATAGTAAAAACGTAAAAGTACTGAAAAGTATAATTTTGTAAGAAATAAATCCAATACGAATTGATCTAGTAAAACTGTATCAGAACTGTTTTCACTATTTTGCCCTTGTGAGCTTTTCAATTAATAAATATATGATTTAAAGTAAATGCTGAGAATGGTTACACACAACTCATTTACTACTGCTGCACTCTAATGACTTGCTTGGATACAAATTGGAAATCAGTATCAACATGAATATGATTCTGACAGCTTTGCGGTGCTTTTTTAACTAACAAAAGTATGACAAAGCTTGAATATATCGTCTTATATAAATAATAAAAAGCAAAAAAAAAACTATTATTTACAAATAACAATAATAATAGTAAGAACCATAATATGGAAAGAGTAGAAGCAACTAAAAAGAAAGAACAACCAAGTCGTAACTAGGTCTATAGAAATACCATACGATTCGATTATGATGGAGAAGAAAAAGTAGAAATGATAAGGTTTCCACACTGTGGCACACTTATTCTGTCACATCATTGTATGTACGCTCCAAGGTATCGATGAGTACTCGCTTGGGTCCACTTGGGAGGTTTTTTTTTTTTGGATGTATTAAGCGTGAGGCGATCATTTTTCTTGATATTCCAAATTTTCTGCTAATTTTCCATTCAGAACATGTATGTACGACATAGACACATTCCCTTTGTCAATAGTAACAATAACATTTAACTTGGGGTTTCAAAAGCATCGGGTTTATTTAGCAAACAATAAGAGAAACATATGCATCGATATTTGATATTATGTATATTAGACATGGGAATCATGTTCTATATAAAGAAATAATCTACGCAAAGCATTCCTGGAAGTCTTTTATTTTTTCAATTTTATTTGTTTCTTGAGGGTGTTATAATAAAAAAGAAAAGAAAAGAAAATCTTATTGATATCACTGACACGTCCCAAAATCTCGTATATGGAAAGTGGAGAATAAATTAAGTATAAAAAAAAAAGCCTCATCTCACCAGCAGACACTTAAATAGCTAAACCTGATATAGATGGTTTCATTGTTATATTATGGCCAGTCTCCCAAAGAAGCATATTCCTTGCAAATAATGATGCTTGCCAATGGTATAGACCAATTGTCGAAATAACAATGACCTACTTTTTGCATTGACTCGGTTTCAAAAAAAGAATTGTTTCACAAGGATTGTCGATCATTTAGTGTTTGAAAAAAAAAAGGCTTTAGAGTCGTCAGAAGAGGTATTTGTAATCTTTATTTTTTTTATTCTCTTCAATTATACTCCTATTATATTAAATATAATATTTTTATTACCTATATTTTAAACTATCAATCATAAACTTTGGAAATTTCTTCGTTCGGTTGATCCAGTAGGATATCATAAAACAATAATAATTCCTATGTGTTGTCAAAGCTATAGCTTCCATTAAAGGCAAAAAATTACCTTTTTGCATGAACGCATGTGGTGAAATGTCTTGGAAATCTAAACCTTTTTTCTAAAAAAAAATAATTGCTTAGCTTTATTTTTATTAAAAAAAAACTCGTAGAACTTTCTCTCATAACGATATGATCAAAGTCCAATCCATCTATTCTATCTCCTATGTTAGAGTATGAAGATCCTTTACTTTATGTAAAGTTTTACCAACATCGGTTTTTTAAACATTTTCCTGGAATTCTTTAGCAACTTACACATAAGTAGATCCTGTTTTTTTTTCCCTCGTTATATTTATTACCTCTTATTCTTAATTCTTAAAAACATTTCCATCAAGTAATTGAAATTTAGGCATGTCGCAACTTGATATTTCTGAAAAGACAGTTGCTTCTGTCGAAAACCATGGTACTGAAGTGACAGTGGACATGCGTGATACATTGACTACACCGCATAACGACCCTAATAATCCCTTTGCCTTCACACCAGACCAGCTCGCGGCATTACATGATCCGAAAAACCTAGAGCTCTTACACACATACGGTGGCTTAAAAGGTGTAGCTCGAGGTTTACATACAAACATATATAATGGACTTGTTCCAAACACAGTACTAGATAAAAACATTCGCCTAAAAGATGTTATTTCGGATGTTAAACTTTGTACAGAAGAAAAAGGGACAGATACACTTCATATTGAAAACATATCATCCGAAAACCTGGATCCTACAAAAACCCAAGCAAATGGTCCTTTTTCTAAGCGAATCGAAATATTTGGAGCTAACATTTTACCGCCAGCAAAAGTGAAAAACATATTTCAACTGATGTGGATGGCTTTTAAAGACAAAACACTTGTATGGTTGATTGATTTGTTTTTTCATTTTAAAAACCTTAACTTATTTATTTATTTTAATAATCATAGATCTTGTTGGCTATTGCAGCTGCGGTTTCGCTCGCAGTTGGTCTTTATGACGATATTGCGCAACCTGAATATGATGAGAACGGTAACAAGATGGCCGGTGTAAAATGGGTCGAAGGTGTGGCTATCATTGTTGCAATTGTTATCGTCATACTTGTAGGAAGTGTTAATGATTTCCAGAAGGAGAGACAGTTCCAAAAGTTAAATGCAAAAAAAGAAGATCGTCTTGTCAAGGTAAATTAAAAATTTGAAAATACACTTATTTTATGCACTTAATTTTGACACTATTTCCTTATCCAGGCAACAAGAGATAGCACAGTAAGTCTAGTATCAGTCCATGATATACAAGTAGGAGACTTGCTTCATTTAGAACCTGGAGATATTGTTGCTGCGGATGGTATCTTTATTGAAGGTCATAATGTACGCTGCGACGAGTCTGCTGCGACTGGTGAATCAGATGCCGTTCAAAAGCAAACTTTTGAGTCCTGTTATAAACTCTATTTACAAAAAGAAGAGGCCCTAAAAGCTCAATCTCTTTCGGTTAATGCTTCATCTCCTAAAATTGACGGATCCTCTAAACTCTCAACTACTAGAGAGTCGAAATCACTTCCAGACCCATTTATCATTTCTGGTTCCAAAGTTGTTGAGGGTGTATGTACATATGTTGTGACCGGTGTTGGTGTCAATTCATACTATGGGCGTACCATGATGGCGTTAAGAACAGATAACCAGACCACACCTCTTCAAGAAAAACTGAATGGCTTGGCTTCTATGATTGCTAAACTTGGCTCTGCCGCTGGTCTTCTTATGCTTATTGTACTTTTGATACGTTACTTTGTAAGCTGGAGATACGGCATCCCTACTGAAGCTACAGTGATTGTAAGACAGATTATGGATATTTTAATTGTTGTTGTAACCATTGTTGTTGTCGCCGTACCTGAGGGACTTCCTCTTGCTGTTACATTAGGTAAGATAAATATGTATTGAGTAGCTTATCGAATTTACTAACTTTTATAAAATAACTTTATAATAGCCCTTGCTTATGCCACTCAACGAATGCTAAAGGATAATAACCTTGTTCGTGTTTTAGCAGCTTGTGAAACTATGGGAAATGCCACTACTATCTGTTCCGATAAGACAGGTACACTTACCCAGAACAAAATGACTATTGTCATGGGTACTTTGGGAACTTCGTTCCGGTTTATGCATGATACCCCTACCGATCATGATGATATTCATGATATGACCACTGTTTCCGAAAAGGTAGCAAAACCTGTCCTATCTCTTCTTCACCAAAGTATTGCTACAAACACAACGGCTTTTGAAGGTACCGATGAAAACGGGTCTCCTTGTTTTATCGGAAACAAAACAGAAACTGCTTTACTGGCTTTCTCCAAGAGCCTTGGTTCAGAAGATTACAATGCACTGCGTGATCGCTGGAATGTAGAGCAGGTGCTTCCATTTAGCTCTGAACGTAAGGCCATGGCTACCGTGATTAAAATACCTCATCCTACAGACCCTACCAAATCTACCTATCGTGCTCATGTTAAAGGTGCATCTGAAATTCTTGTAGAAGAATGTAGCACTATTATTACTCTAAACAATGAAAAATACAAGTCCCAAGATGATGCTTCTGAAGTCCAAATACGCTCCTTAACAACAGGTGACCTTGATCGTCTTGAAAAAACCATCCAAAGTTATGCCACTCGCAGTCTTCGTACTATTGGTATTGCCTACCGTGACTTTGAAAGCTGGCCACCTAATGCAATTAGCAAAAGTTCTAGCTCAGACAATGAAGAGCTGGAAGAGGTCGAAATTTCATATGAAGATATAGTAGACGGAAAGGGCCTTACTTTACTTGGTATTGTTGGTATTGAAGATCCGCTTCGACCTGGTGTCAAAGAAGCTGTCAAGGCATGTCAACAGGCTGGTGTATTTGTCCGTATGGTCACAGGCGATAACGTTGTAACTGCTAAAAGTATTGCAAAACAATGTGGTATTTATACAACAGGAGGTATTGTCATGGAAGGTCCTGTGTTTCGCAATCTACCATTACATGAAATGGACGCTGTACTTCCTCGCCTACAAGTTCTTGCAAGATCCAGTCCTGCGGACAAGCAAATATTAGTAGGCCGACTTAAGGAACTTGGTGATATTGTTGCTGTTACTGGAGACGGAACCAACGATGGACCTGCTTTGAAACTTGCGGACGTCGGGTTTTCCATGGGTATTGCTGGTACTGAGGTTGCAAAAGAGGCATCAAGTATTATCCTTATGGATGACAACTTTTCTAGCATTGTACGTGCGATTATGTGGGGACGCTGTGTTAATGATGCTGTTAAAAAGTTTCTTGAATTTCAACTCACGGTCAACGTCACCGCGGTTATCCTTACTTTTATATCTTCGGTAGTAAGTTCCGAGCAAAAATCAGTTCTTACTGCAGTTCAACTACTTTGGGTCAATCTTATTATGGATACTTTTGCAGCATTGGCTCTCGCTACGGACCCACCTACTGAGGAGCTTCTTAAACGCCCACCAGAGCCTCGATCTGCTCCTCTGATTACGTTTAAAATGTGGAAAATGATCATTGGGCAAGCTATATTCCAAATTGTTGTCACCACAGTCTTGCTTTACAGTGATATTCTCCATTACGAACCCAATGATCCCATTCTTCAGACTATTGTTTTCAATACATTTGTATTTTGTCAGATTTTCAATGAAATCAACTGTCGCCGCATAGATTCCCATCTCAACGTATTCCACAATATCTTATCCAATCAATTTTTTATATTTATTTTTTTCCTTTGTGTTGCCCTTCAAGCGATTATTGTCAACTTTGGAGGTGCCGCATTTCAAGTTGAAAAGATTGACGGCGTTGCATGGGCTATTTCTATCGGTATTGGTTTACTTGCACTTCCTATTGGTGTCATTGTCCGTTTAATACCTGATAATGCGTTCAGTTTTATCTTTTTCTTTTATCCTGGGGCCCGCAAACGCTACCTTGGAGAAGGACAAAATGATGCTACCTCACCTACTGTTTATATGGCTGGTAATGAGCGTATTGCCTGGAATAATCCCCATAATGGTATACAACAAATCAAATCTGATTCTAGTAAAGGAGGCGAGTCAGGAGAGAAAAGGAGTAGCCGCAAGTCATCTATCGCTGCTTCTGTTGTGCTACCAAGTATGCTTGCCACTGCATGGATCCCCCAATACCAAGAATCAGATCCTAATGATGAGGAAAGAAATCGAAATTCAATCCCTTCCACTGGTTCACTTATTTATTAAAATAATTATATTTTATATATTATGTATATATGCTTATTATCTAAACATCATATAAGTTATTAATTAATAAAAATAGATAGTTTCAACATCAAATTATTATATATTGGTTTTTTTTTATTGACTAGGACATCGTTTTATTTTAGTCATAAATATAGAAGAAATTCAGGTTAGATCATCTAGCTTTATTGACACACTAAGGTTCATTTTTCAATTTAATGCTAAATCTATTATAAAGAGGTTAAACCTGTAATCATCCAGTTGAAATAAAGGACATGTATTTAAAATTTCTTGATCATTTTATGACACGTGTATCATTGTTTCTAAAAAATTATGTGAGTCTTCTCATGTAATTTCCCTTTTAAGGAATTGTAAGCCAGTTATTGTGCTCAGTTTTGACGTATGACTTTGTTTTTTTACTAGCTTTTTTTTCTGCATGGTGCTTGAAATCGGAAAGTGTCCCGTAGATTTCTTTTTCTCTTTCTTCCTTCTCTCTCTCTCTCTCTCTTTTTTTATAACTGCTACATACTCTGTTATTACATTCAAATATATAAATCATGTCAAACAATATTAAAGTTGTTTGTCGTTTTAGACCACAAAATTCTTTAGAAATTAAAGAAGGTGGTACGCCTATCATTGATATTGATGAAGAAGGAACACAGATTGGTTTAAAGGTAACAACAAACAATGAAAAAAAAATGGGATAATGATAACAAACTTGTATATATATTTTTTTTATAAAATAGGGAAATGACTTCCAAGGTAGTTTTGCTTTTGATAAAGTTTTTGGAATGAATACACCTCAAAAGGACGTTTTTGATTATTCTATTAAAACGATCGTCGATGGTAAATAATATTACAGAAATCACCCATTTTATATTTTTTTCTAATACCTATCTATTTTTTTTTTTTTAAAAAAAAACCAAAAAAAAACCAGATGTAACTGCGGGATATAATGGTACCGTCTTTGCATATGGTCAAACAGGTTCAGGAAAGACTTACACTATGATGGTATGTTGATAAGAAAAGAAAACTAAACAGACAAAAAAAGACTATACATTATACATGCATATTTAACTAAATGATCAACGTTTTTATTTATTTATTTAAAAAAAAAAACAAAGGGCGCAAATATTGACGATGAGAATTCAAAGGGTATTATCCCACGAATTATATGTCAAATTTTTGATAGTATTATGGTTGCACCTAGTAATATGGAGTTCACCGTCAAAGTGGCGTATATGGAGATTTACATGGAAAAAGTAAGAGATCTATTAAATCGTAAGTATATAGAAAAAAAATTTTTTTTGAAAAGGAAACTGAATAGCTACATCATTTGTTACAGCTTCAAAGGATAATTTACCTATACACGAGGATAAAACACACGGAGTTTATGTGAAAGGACTCTTGGAAGTATATGTAGCAAGTGCAGAGGATGTATATCAAGTCATGAGAAATGGCGGTGAAAACCGTGTGGTTGCATCCACCAACATGAATGCGGAAAGTTCACGTAGTCATTCAATTGTTGTAGTAACTATCACACAAAAAGATCTAAATACAGGAGCTACCAAGAGTGGTAAACTTTATTTAGTGGATTTAGCTGGTTCAGAAAAGGTATCAACACGCACATTCATACATCTACACGTTATGTATAATTAAAAAAAAACTAATACTAATCGTGTGTTTAGGTCGGTAAAACAGGTGCTTCAGGTCAAACACTTGAAGAGGCCAAAAAGATTAACAAGTCACTCACTGCCCTGGGAATGGTCATTAATTCACTGACAGATGGAAAGGTAATGTATAAAGTAAAAAAAGGTTTCAGGCTAAATTATTTATATTTACATCATTTACATGTTTCAATATTAGTCAAGTCATGTTCCTTATCGTGATTCTAAATTAACTCGTATCTTACAAGAATCATTGGGTGGTAATTCACGAACCACATTGATTATTAACTGCTCTCCATCGTCGTACAATGAGGCTGAGACACTATCAACATTACGTTTCGGTACCAGAGCGAAATCCATCAAGAATAAAGCCAAGGTTAATGCTGATCTTTCGCCAGAGGAGCTAAAGGCACTACTGAAAAAGGTGAAATCAGAGGTTGTGACTTTCAAAACATACATTGCTGCTTTGGAGGGTGAAGTTGGTCTATGGCGTACTGGAACTACAGTTCCTGAAGAACGATGGGTCACCATGGATAAAGTCACGAGCGGCGATTTTGCAAACATTCCTCCCGCTTCAGGTTTCAAAAGCCCTACCAACATTCTATCAGCAGATGATTCGTCAAGACCTGCTACACCTGTGGCAATCCCACTCGAAAAAGACGAACGAGATGAATTTTTACAGCGTGAAAACGAACTCGTTGATCAAATCGCGGAAAAGGAATCCCAGCTTGTTGAAAGTGAAAAATTACTGGAGGATATGAAGGAACAAATCGGTAGCTTTAAGGAGCAGGAGACAGCTGTGACGAAAGAGAACCAGGTTATGACGACAGAATTGAATGAGTTGCGTCTTCAGTTACAAAAAATATCGTTCGAGAGTAAAGAAAATGCAATCAATGTGGAGTCACTAAAAGAACTAAACAATGATTTACTATCTGAACTGGAGGAACTCAAAAAGAACTTGTCAGATATGAGAGAAAGTCAAAAGAATACAGTACAGAGCGAGAAGGAGAAGAAGAAGGCGGAAAAGATGGCTCAAATCATGTCTGGATTTGAGTTACCTGTAAGCATTTTTTTTTTAATTCTCGTTGTTTGATTTATTTTCTTGATACTAAGAATACATATATACATCTAGAATGAAATGAATGAAAAGGAACGACAAATAAGAGACGTTCTGATGAAATTAGAATTAGAAGGAAACGGTCTAACTGCTGAAGAACTCGTTTCATTACGCAACGATCTTTCCGATTCCCACAAACTTGTAGAGCAACACTCACAAACAATCGAAACTTTAAGATCAGAAAAAGATACTATCCAACTCAAGAAATCTGAACTCGAGTCTAGACTATCAGCACTGGAGCAAGAGTATGAAGAACTTTTGGATAAAACAATCGCCGAAGAAGAGGCCCAAGTTCAAAAGAATGACGATATAGCTGAAACTATTTCTGCTCTAAAGGTAGCTTTTGCTTTAGTTTGTTTGTTTATCTCATCCATGTTGACCAACTAATACGCTGTTTAGTCCAAACTAGAGCTCCAATATTCCAGCAAACGAGAAAACCAGCAGAGAGAGATTGCTGCTCTAAAGATAGATTTAGAGAAAAAGACAACAGAATACTCTACCCTGACAAACGCAGTAAATGATCTCAAACTAGCAAATAATGAACTTCAGGTAAGGAATAAATGAAGCTAATATAGATGTGTTACTTGAATATTAATTATTCAACTACTATGTGTTTCATTTTGCGTTAAAATAAAATAGAATGCTCTCTCCGATAAAACAAACAATAGAGGACCGGCTGATCTTACTGAAAAGGAAAAAGACTTGGATCGAATGAGAAAAACAATGGCACAACAGTTGGCTGATTTTGAAATAATGAAGAAATCGCTTATGCGAGATCTTCAAGGTCGCTGTGAGAAGGTGATTGAGCTAGAAATGTCGTTGGATGAAACAAGAGATCAATACAATCACGTTTTGAAAACCAGTAATAATAAAGCACAGCAAAAGAAGATGGCTTTCCTTGAGCGTAACCTCGAGCAGCTAACAAATGTACAAAAACAGGTAAACTAATACAAGAAAGATAATCTTGGTATATATATATGAATCTCATATTTATTTATTTTTATAAAAAAAAAAGCTTGTTGAGCAAAATGGATCACTTAAGAAGGAAGTTGGTCTAGCAGAAAGAAAACTAGTGGCTCGTAATGAACGAATTCAAAGTTTAGAATCATTACTTGGTGACGCTCAAGAAAAACTCATGTTACAAAATCAAAAGTTCGAAGCACAGCTGCAGGCAGTGAGGGAACGTCTCGAACAAGCCAGAATTCAAAAATCAAGCCAGCCTGCATTGTCATTGGGATTTGGAAGAGTGGTGCGCCCAATAAGGGGAGGAGGAATTTAACTTGGTATAAATAAATTTGTCAAGTCTGTTGAGATTGTTTTATGTTTAATTAAATTCAATCAAAATCAAAACTTTATTTGTGAATGATAATAATTATTGTTTACATGTGTTTTGCTAACCACGGTAGCCAAGATTCCAATTGTAAGAACTTTCATCTGCAATGAATAGCCATTCAGCTGTCACCTGAAGATATACAGATTAGGAATCATACTTTGATCGACGTAATGGGACTTCATTTATGCTAACAAGAAAAAAAAGGACCATTTTCTTCTGGAAAGTATAACAAATATCAACTATTCTCAAATTTCACATAAAAGCATTTCTGTAAATACAATTCAGGATGAAAATGATATTTAGAAGTGAAACTAACATATCTAATACCCACCGCTCGCTTATATGAAGAGAAAGACACTAGGATTGATACATAAATTTAAAAGGAACTTTACTAAAACAAATTAACTTTCTAGAATGTTGGAGTTGACTCCCTAAATATATACAATTTATTTTATTAAAAAAAAAATCTCACCCTTTTGGAGAAAGTTAAGCCTATTTGCATGCTTGACATCAAAATAATGAATTACATACTCTAACTTTAAATAAGAAAATATCAAGTATTGAAAATAAGGTCTATGGAATCCCCGTATCGGAAAGCATTCAGAACTGTCAAAAATAAAATGCTTTAGTGCCTAGTGTCATACATACGATCATTCCCAATACGTCATTTAACATGCTGGAATTGGTTTTACATTTTATGTAAAAATGATCAAATGTATTTAATTACATTAGTAGTGGCAAAAAAGTAATAAAACTTATAAGGGATGAAGACCGATCTATTTAACATTCCAATCTGATTTGAATTCATTAAATGAGTCATATCTAATTCTTTAAATAGATTGTAAAAAAAAACATTTTATATGACATAGTACGGCATTCTATTCGATCATTTATTCACGCTATTCATCTTTTTAGTTTATGTGCCCCCATAGTCATGATAGAGGAGGATAGTTGACATGCTGTAGTAGTAAGAATGATATGAAGAATATGCTTTATTAATAATATTTTGGGTATCTCTTATTTTTTACATGTGCACATTTATTTGATTTTTTGCAACTTCTTGCCGGCATACTTCAACTTTGTTTGAGTTCTACCAACATCTCCATCGAGTTCATCCAAAATCTGATTCTGTGTTTCCAGCTCGTGTCCAATAGCAATACCAATCTGTTTTTGTCTAGCCAAAATGGAACTAAACTGCTGAACTTGAGAATCTTGGTCTGACATGAGTTCTTGTTGATGCTGTAATAAACCTTGATTGTCCAAACCACGTGTCACTTCTGTTTCCTTCACCAATTGTTTAGCAGCTGCGCCCAATGCACGGCCATTACCTATTGTGTTTGCCCGCTTTGGTGGCTCTCGCATAGCTGGCTCAGGAAAGCCATAGTTTTCACCACCAAAAAAGGAAGCAGTTTTGTCACTATTGTTGTCTCCCAATAAACTCTTACGATCTCCAATATTGCTCATTGGAGCAGTTGGTTTTGTGTTGTAAAACAAATCGCTATCCTGTCTACCGGTACTTGCAAGTTTCATTAAAGCCTCCTTTTCATCCTTCAACTTT
Source organism: Backusella liffmaniae (assembly GCA_024140265.1). Lineage (NCBI taxonomy): Eukaryota > Fungi > Mucoromycota > Mucoromycetes > Mucorales > Backusellaceae > Backusella > Backusella liffmaniae. The sequence goes on along the minus strand of VCJE01002024.1, from coordinate 22,329 downwards.
GTCAACATATCCTGTCTTCGGCGCAACTCGCCCTCTGACATGCCTCCTTCCAGGGTATTTGCATTCGATAGCCCCGTGAGACCACTTTCCAAGCTAGATAGCCGGGAAGAGAGGTTCATCAGCAATTTCTTTGCCTGTACTGTACAGTTGTGTGAAGCGGAGATTTCATTGCGTGCCATGTGGGTACTTCTTTTATTGATCAAGGAACGAATCTCACGTGCAGTATTAGACATGGCTGTGTATTCATCCAACCAACTCTCCAGCGTATAACTTGTTGACTCTAAAGATTTACCAGTAGGGATCGATAAAAATTCACGCCATACGTCTGTCAGTCTCCATCTATCGTCTCGACAGCTCAAAATACCACGTAAATAAGCTTCCAGTCCACGTTTGCGCTCTTCAATCTTTTCTGGGTCAGAAAAGGTCGAGGGGAAGTAGCGCTTTGGCGGTAGTTTGACGGGAGGTTTGTTCTTTGGGAAAATGCTTTGGAATTGAAGGTCCAACTTGTAAAACTCTGAATAACGCTTCCAAACAAGCCAATTACGAACTGCCGCATTGACTTCTATTTTGTAAGCAGTGTGTGGTTTGGGGGTTGCCCGAGATTCACTTTCACGAATAAAGATGGCTTGAATCACTTCGCTCATTACGTATGAAGAAATATTTTATAATGATAAAAAATGAAAATGAAAATGAAAGTGAAAAAAGTGGCCTTTTTCGTATTTTTGAAATATAAAATGAGGAAATCGTTGCGTCATTTTCTTTAAGGTATATCAAAATAAAACTCCGTTCAACATTGTCTGTCATAAAAGATACCTTCTTTTTATCTTGGTTGAATCTGCACAACTTTGATCAAATTACTTCTTTACAAAAAAAATCAATGGAAAAACTCCAAGAAGAACTCTTAGAGGGAGGACCTTTGTTATCACGCTGGTCAAATTTGCAAACAATAAATCCTGTTTTGTTTCACAATGGCAGGAAAAGTCTTTATTTAGGGGGCTCATTTCTTATTTTTAATAATAATGAACAATATTTTTAATACTTGTTATTTTATCTTTGCTTTCTCCTTCAGCACTCGTTTAATTCGTTGGCTCAATCCGTACCCTAAATAAAGAGTAACCAACCTAAAATGTGGTTTGAATCAGCTATATTGATATATCTCGCTCGCACTCTTTTTGTTAATAATTCAACTATTATTATGTCCACAACAATCCCTATTGTAGCATTCTATTTGTAGGTTGCTCAAATTCAATACCAATGATTGGTGAACATTTTTTCTACTTTCATGTTTAAAGGGGGAATATTAAAGAACTCAATACTAATAATTCTTCATGAAATAAAAATAGGTTTTCAAAATGAAAAAGAGACGCCTTGTATAAGCTTTCTAATGTAAGTAGTCATTTATTTCAAGTTGTATGTATATACTTATAAAATGTAGTGAGGTTATTGTATTGCTGGTGGTCAAGTGTCATAAGCCTTACTTATGCATTTGAACTAATACAAAGAATCACCCTTGACACCTTCAAGTTTGCCAAAATGATAGAGAGTCAAGCTAATCTCTCCGAAAGGAGGGTCCATTATTGATCATTAGCTTTGAAATACTTTGAAATAATGATTATGGCCTACTCTCCTTTTCTCTGTTTCCATCTCTTTCTTTTTCTCTCTCTCTTTCTCTCTCTCTCTTCCTTCCTATCAACGATGATGGCATGAACCATATATACATATGCACCGACCATTTTTTCTGGATATTCTCCATGTACTTTGAAAATCTTGCCTCCTCTATTATGTTGGGGTCAGCCATATCCATTGAGGTGGGGGTGTTATTTATAAAAACAGCAACTTTTGTGAAAAAGGATTAATTGATATAAATGACCTACCGCAGTTTGATGAATCAACTCGCACACCTGTATTCTCGCTACATATTCGAATAAGGCCGTTCTTACGATACAAACCAACCATGACCGAATGTTTTCTCTTATTAATGGTTTCCGTTTAAACACAAGGTATCGGCCAAGCATATGTATGTTGCTAATCCAATGTAGTGAACTCGTTTGTGGCTAAAACAATTCATGCACTGAAAAAATTTGGTTTCCTGTGTCACGATAGGTCATAGGAGAGGGGATATTTATTTTTTCCCATGTCTTAAACCGTTTCAAACTCAACGACCAGTCAGAAACAAATGTTCCGAAAAGGGGGTGCCTTCCATGGTCACGTTAGTATCACACGTGAACATTTTAAAAACAACTTGGCGTCTCCTTCTTTTTCTTTCAAACAACTTTTTTCCCTCTGTTTTCTTTTTGTTGTTGTTGTCGTTTTTTACTCTCTTGGATAATCCTATCCTTTTTTCTCTTTTTTAACAACATATTTTCTTTATATTTTCTTTATCCTATTATTTCATTATTCATTGGTCATTATACTGGTGCTGGTGATGAGCCTATTTAAATCAAGTACATTTATTTCACTAGTTTACTAATGAATGATTTCTTTTTCACTTTATTTTCTTATCTCTTTCTGTTATTTTTATTTTGTTGCCAGTGATATTTTATATGTGCAAGCATGAGCAACAGCTCCACTTCCCAAAAAGGTAATTTTATAAACTCAATACGTGATGACTCATGATTGGTTAAATAACCCGATGAACAATGATGTTATTTGCGTTTGGGGTGTTGCAAGGGGATGATAAAAAGGAAGGGTGAGACTTTCCCTTTTACAATCTTTTTTTCTCCTATGTTCTTTTTTTCACTCCCTTTTTTATTTTGCGTTCATTTTTTATAAAGTAAAAAAACTACTTGAAAGCAACAAAAATAATAATCATTTTTTTTTTTTACAAAATATTGTTGCGCGATGTTTTGTTTTTTTAAGAAAAAGATAAAGAAAAATATTTTTTTTTTATAAAAATGTAAATAGAAAGGAGCAAGTTCGTTTGAAAAGAGAACGTTAAAGGGATGAACCACCCGAAATCGGAAGTTTGTTTTTTCATTTTCCGATTCATCTAAGCCACTAAAAAAAAAGTATAAATACACCACCAAGATTGCATGTCCCCCAATTGAAAAAAAATAAAAAAAAAGAGAAAGAAAAAGAAAAAAATTTTTTTTGACAATTTCTTTTTTTATTATTTTATACAAGTCCCATTTTTTTTTATAATCACACTTTCTATATTTATACAAAATGTCTGGATTCAACATTGCAACCCCTTCCATGGCAACACCTGCTATGCAGACACCCTCCATCCCAACACCTTACAATAACTCAACACCGTTTGCATTACCTACAACACCTGCACCTATCGATGCACCAACACCAAGCAGAGACCAAAACCCTCATGCTGTTGCTGGCATCACTCCTACTTTACAGTAAGTTGTTCTATTTTTTTTTCATTTATAAAAACACCCCCTTTCTTTATTCTTTTTTTTTTTCATTGTTATTATATATATTTTGTTATTACTATCTATCATCCATTCATTATTTTATTCATCATTGTACTATATTCCATTTTTATTAATTTTTTTTTTGCTATTGTTTTTATCATTGACAATTACCATTTTTATACATAATAAAACTTAATTTTCTTTTTTTTTATATTTATATTTTATTTATTACATCTTCTTCATTATCACCACTCTCTACTATCTTACTACAACTACTACAACTACTGTGTGTCGACTGTGTGTGTTTGTGTTTGTATCTATATATTATTTGTTACCATTGTTTTGAATTTATCAGAAATATTGTGGCTACGGTTAATTTGGACTGTCGTTTGGATCTAAAAACCATTGCTCTTCATGCTCGTAATGCTGAGTATAATCCAAAGGTAA
>VCJE01002013.1:31148-43547 GCA_024140265.1 Backusella liffmaniae | reverse complement strand
TTTTTTTTTTTTTTTTTATTAAACCTTCTTTTTTTTTTGTGATTTTCCCCCTTTTTCTTCTTCTTGTATATAAAAATAAAAAGAAGGGGAGCTCTCTCTTGTTGTAATCACCACCATTCATAGAATAGACAGCGCATCATAAACTTCATTTCTTGTAATAAAAAGCTTCATCATTTTATGCACCCTTCTTTCATCGCTTGTTCAACTATTCGCTGCATTATTTACCTTCAATACCCATCATCCTCAACAGCATCTGAACCAGACTAATTCCTCTACCTACTTTTTTTTGCATTTAAATTACTCTACCTCTTTACATCTATTACTTGTATAATCTACCTCTATATCTTGCAATGATCCACCATCATCCATCTCGCTCCGGCTCACCACTTGGACGCATGTTGTCTTTGATCCAAGCACCCAATAATACCTCGCTCCGTTTTCTCATCACTGACTGCCCCACTGAATCGACCCTCACCTATTATCTCGAAGAATACAAGCGTTACAATGTCACACACGTTGTACGCTGCTGTCAACCCACCTATGCCACCACCCGCCTCACTCATGCAGGTATCCAAGTCCATGATATACCCTTCAAAGATGGCGGTGTACCTCCACCCCAAATGGTCCTCGCATGGCTCAACATCATTGCCAATGTCAAGGAAGGCACCATTGCGGTTCACTGTGTTGCGGGCTTGGGTCGAGCCCCCGCGTTGGTGGCTATAGCGCTCATTGAGTTAGGTATGCCCGCTTTGGATACCATCGAGTACATTCGAGAGAAGCGACGTGGAGCACTTAATAAGCCCCAGATTGCCTATTTAGATGCCTATAAACCAACCTTGTTTATAAAAAAGCCAAACAATTTAATTGGCAAGATGTTTTCCTACTCTTACAAAAAGAAGGCTGTAGCGACGCATTGAATTTTTGTTTGGACGTTGGTTTTAATAATAAACTATGATTGGACCAAAAAAAAAAAAAGAATTTTTGTGTTGTATATTTTTGCGTTGCGTTTTTTATTATTATTTTTTTTTAGTGCTTCTTTCCCTTTTCTTTTTCTTAAATACAACTGTTTTTTATCTTGTAAATAATATAAACCAAAGTGAGATGCAAAAACCAAAGAATACATCTGAACATGTCACATCTGCAAATGGAGCAACGTTAACTGAGAACCAAAAAGAAGTTGGAAACCAGTAAATAATAATAATAACAGAAAGAATAAAGATATGTGTATTTTAATGATTATGTACACATATAAAAAGGTATTTTAAAAAACTGCTGTCAGACCACAACAGAAAATTGGATGACCTTCAGCATATCCAATCAAATCTACAAAAAAATATACCCAAAATGGCAAAGAAGCCAGGCATATCCAAGGCAGCATTGGTGAATATAAAGATAGAAAACGAAAAGGAGAGGCATCTAATATAATAAATACAATAGGCTTATTCAATATTAGGTGATTTAATTGATGAATGTATGCACGATGTTTTGTTTGATACACATAGAGATTTAAAACAGGAGAACCTGATTTGCCAGATTTGCCAATCAAAGTAGGTATATATAGACAAGTATGTAGTGTAAAAATGAAACCTAATAAGACATATAAATTAGATGCAGACACTATGGTAACAATGGAAAATAAAAGACAATGAAACAAGACACGTAACACACTTATAAATAGTAAAAAGACAAGGCTACGATGTATGGGGTAAGAACTATACTGTCAATAATCTACCATCGTATGAATGTGTGAATTGTCAAAAGACAATTGCATCTACCAGATATGCGCCACATTTGGAAAAGTGCTTGGGTTTGGCGGGTAGACAATCGAGTAGAGTGGCAAGCAGAAGAATGGGTGGGCAATCCCCTTTCTCTTCGGATGATATGAGCAGTCCCAGCAATAATAATAATGGTTCGGGGGATGAAGGAGGTAGTGAACGTAAAAAGAAGAAGCATGGATCAGTAAGTTATTGGGCTGTGAAGCGACATGTTGCTGTGGATATTAACATATCATGTAGCCTTCATTTAGTAATGGTGTATCGAGGGTTAAAAAATTGAAATATATGGGTAACGATGGTTAAAAATAGCCACACACATATCCCTTACTGTTGTATATTCATTGTTATAATTCATTATACATAAAAACGTTTTGATTGTTTGAATTATTATATATATGTCTGCGATTTTTTTTTTTACCTTGTTTTTTCTTACTTTTTCTTGAATATCTTGTCATGTTTTTACGTTTTATCGTGCTCATTGCATTGGTCTGTTACTCTGGCGTATCGTGTTACTGTATCTATAATGAGTCTGATGATGCAAATTTCGGTGTTCGCCAATTAGTGGAAAACACTTCGGCCAGTATATTCACTCGTTTTAAGCGTGAAATACTAGGAAGAGGCCAAAGTGGATGCTGCCCTTACACTGAAAAGGACTGTGTTTTTAATAGAAAGAAAGACACCGTTGTTTTCCTCAATGTGAGTCATTAAGAAAGAATGAAAGAAAGGATATGTTGAGTATTAACAGAACAATATATAGGTCCAGAAAATCATTAATGGACGAGAGTTCCCCAGCTTTATCATTTCAGTTCCTGGAGGAGGCTGGTAAGAGTAATAAAATGAATGACAATGCATCGATCCAAATAACTAAATACAATGATAGGGCTGTATTTGGAGGGTATGGTATTGAGCATTCCCTTATATATGTATTTAATTCTGATGGAACATCGCATGATTTTGAATATAGAACTGGCGTTGAAGGAATTTTTTAAACAGAATAGATTTATTATTATTATTACTACTATTATTATTTTGTTTTTTTGTGTTTTATCATGAATATAAAGAAATAAAATGCAAATAAATTATACAAGCTTTGTGAACGAAAAGAAGTGATATATATATAAAAGGGAGTAAAAAAAATAATGGGGAACTGAAAAAAAAAGAGGGAGAATATTACGTTTTTTTTTTTTAGTAATAATAAATCGCTTTTATTATCAACGATCCAATTTTACTTTTTGATTATGATCAAAGGGGTTATGATCAGGAGGATCCAGGGTACGAATTGGAGGTAATCTTATGCTTTCATCGGGTCGTTGCTGTTGATTGATACCAGGCATCATCTTTAATCGATCAATCCATAATTCTGCACGATCTACTGTATCAGAAAAGACGGTAGTGACAGATTGAAGCATCTCGATTGATTCCTGGCCAAATGAAAGCAACTTGATGGCAGCTTCATCTTGTGTGGGTGTGCTTGTACCACTGCTGGTACTGGGACTTAACATGGGTGAGGCGGCAGGTGAAGTGGCTGTAGATCGAATTTCATTTACTGTTGCCTAAAATTATTATATATTAAAACACATGTGAGTGTGTGTGTTACCGATAAATAAAAAATTCATGTGCATTTTTGAAAAAAAAAAAGTTTTGGGGTGGACAAACAAGAATATATTTTCATTTACCCATTTTCCTGGTAAGTTTAAAATAAAGCCTCTTACTGTCTGTCTTGCTTGCACAGGCAGTGAGGAACCTGCATATCGACTAATGACTTCAACTACCTTTCGTAATGTATCAACAATATCTTTTTTTATATCTGACAACACTGATGATTTTGTGGTATTCTTTTTGTTATGGGTGAGTGTAGATGAGGATGATGGTTTTGAGGCAAGCGATACAAGATAGTTTTTTAATAATGCCATTTGCTGTTCAATATGTTTGACTGCGTACTGTAGCCAGCTTAAACAGTACTTTAAACACTTCATTGAATCCTCACTAATAACTGCTGCGGTTGTACCAGCTGCTGAGCTCGCGCTTACAACTAACTGTTGCCATCGACTTGGAGTATGTGTGGGTGGTGGATGTAACTGATAGGGCGCTGAGCGTACTGGTGAGGTACTACGTGATGATGCTTTATGACGATGTCTGGCGGTAGTTGTATTTTTATTATTATTATCCATCTCTTCTTTGTTGTAAAGAGTTAAGAAAAATATTTTAATAAAAAAATAAATAAAGTAAAAAAAGGTTGGAGAAAAAAGAAGAAAAAAGAAAATTAGATTCATTTTTATTGCAAATAGCCTATCGGGGAAGTCGGTTTTGGTTGAGTGTCGGGCTTTTCTTGACAGATTTTCACGTGAACTTTATGTTCAACTTGTATCAGAGCTTTTTTTGATTCGACCTTGACTCCTTATTCCGCCTTTACAACTTTTTCACATGAACTTTTTTTTTAACAGAGTAACAAAAAGGGAGAGAAGGTTATGAAAAAGAGAGAGAGGATATGTTTACTTTTTCGGTAATCTATTTTTGTATCAATCTCTCTTTTTCTTTACTTTTTGGTTCACCATCCTTGTAACCCAATCTAATGATGGATATAGTCCTACATAGTTTTTATTTTAGATATTGCGCTTTGATCCCTGAACACAAGGAAGCTAAAACTATTTTGTTTTAATTACATAAAACTTTTCTATTTATTTATTTATTAGTGCATTTAATATCCTTTTCGTTTTTGCTTTTATCCAAAAGGCCCTTTGTAACACTTGGTTCAATATAAATCACGCTTCGTTTGTTTGTTATAATATAAAGTGCGATAATGTATATAAAGTACTGAATACCAATTGGTAAAAATAAAACAATAACAAATAAAAACGAGATAATGTTTCATATGCTCCTGATTCTATTTTATTATAAAAGAAAGAAAAAAGAGTGTGGGTTTTCCATTTGTGAAACTGCTTTATTACTAATAAAAAAACGTTTTATGTAATGTTTTACATAAATATATTTATGTTTGTTTATCTAAATCCTAGATTCTCTCATAAGATATGACTATTATTATTATTATTATCGAATTCGTACCTATCGAATCTTGTCCCTGATTTTCTTTTGACAAAACCCAGTGACCAATAGTTTGATGGCACGATCATGATTATATAATAGTTGTAGTAACAGGCAGAGTGTATAGATATATTTTTTTCAGTCGTTATCGAATAAAGAGGTACGCATATGACACAAGGTTTTGTTTTGCCCCTCATCATATCGGCGTAAAGTGATTTTCTTATTTGGGAGATACAAACAAAGTCCTCGATATTTTTGGAAGACAGAAAACCAAGTGTGTCCATGTTATCATAGTGGGTATGATTCATAGTAGTTCCCTCCAGCTGATATATTCACTTGTTTAAATTACTGATAAGGATAGCATTTGTGATGAGTCAACACATATCAAACCTGTTCCTGAATTTATTATGCCTTCAACAGATAGGAAAAGCACTCTCGATCATGGTACTATCAATATTGAACACCATTTTCAATATCATTCAACAAACAATGATGCAACCTTAATTGAATTTCTTTTCCTCCACTCTTTTTTACAGAAAAATGAGGACAAACTCATGTCTACGTCTATTTCATAATTCCATCATCTATTATTATTTTTTCTCAATCATAAATATCTTGCCTTATTTTGTCATTCACATAGAACTGAGTCAATCATTGCTATCCTTATTTTTAATATTTTTCACTCAAGTCCTTCATATATACTGATTAAAAAAACCCCCCGTTATTTCTCTAGAGCCTCTTTTCTTGTTCAAGAATAATATTCTATAATATAAAATGTCTCTATTCTAGAAAAATTAATCTTTTACTAATGCCCAATAGATCATTTTATAAATCAACAACAATGATTGGCTAACTCACTTTAATAAGTCACGTGGGAAAAACCAACAACCTAAATTACACTTGAATAAGCAAGAAGGACCTTTCTTCCTTTTCATTTAAATTACAAGAAAAAAAAACATAATGTCCACTTCAGAGTCAAAACCTGATCTTAGACAAATAGCACAAAAGCTCTCAGACTCTTATTATACACTCCTTCAATACAATACGCTATCCACCGAAGCTGTAAGAGACCACACATGTTTAAATAGAATGACTCAGCTTTAATCATGTTTATATAGATCGCCCAACATGTCCAACAATTAGCCAGCTACAGCAACGACCTTCCATTCTCCTGGTTCACCGCACCCTTTATCGATGCTCTTTTAGCACTGAAAGTGGATATCAATGTGGTGATCTTGCTTGGAGGATGGAGCCGTCGATTGGCAGGCGCTCCTGACGTCTTGTACACTATGCGTGATCGACTTGTTTTAGTGCTCCAGCTCTTTCAAAAAATACTTGTCAGCGGTGACATGAAATTACAAAAGGAGGCATGGATTGGGTATGTTGCTGTGATTGGGCATTCACCCACCGCCTATCCCGACACAAGCATCTTGGAGGAGATGACCAAGATGATTGGTATGTATACAAAGGACAAGGAACGTATGGCCTATTTGGGCGAAAGCTTGGATGCAGGATTGGCACATGCGCTTGCCAATACCAACACCTTGAATGAGTTTGAGATGTCATCCTGTCAGTCGTTGCTGGAGGCGTATATTCAGTTTGCGGCAGCACGAGAGGAAGGACCGAGGGCATTGATGCATGCATTGGAACATGCGGTGGATGTGAGGTCACAGGGAAAGCCAGAGGCCAAGGCAGAGGCAGAGGTGATTATGTTGGTCAAGATGGTCGGTGAGGTGGTGGAAGAGGATGCTTCTATTCAAGTTCAGTTTTCAAGATTGGCCTTGTTGGCTGGTGTTGTGTAAGTTGTTTGTATCAACATGGGATGCATCAAAGGCGTAACACTTTTTATAGTCGCACTCTTCAATTTAATCAAGGTGTAAAAACCAAAAAGGTGCTTGCTGCTAGAAAAGAAGCCGAAAAGACATTTATCCAGCAATTGGACATTTCTGCAACGGCTTTATTGGCCATCAGAGATCAACTCAACAAGTACCAGGATATAGTGTCTTTCCTCGCAGGACGTTGTCTTCTACAGATTCCTAACGAGACCATTGCCACCATGAATGTAGATGCCCTATTGAAGGTACTGACGGGCACCTTGTTTACAAGCCCATCCACTTTACAGAATGGAGAGGCATTGCATGGTGACGAAAAATCACTCAAGGCATTGGTTGAACAGCCCTTGTTTAAGGATTTAGGTCGTATTTCTCGTATACTGGCCAAGTTAATCCAGGTTGCGATTGATAAAGAGGAAGGTCCTTCTCAAATACAATACATTATTGAAAAGTAACGTATAAAGAAAAAAAAGAAAAAGTAAACCCAAACTAAATGTTATGTCTATATCAGGATGGTTGGACTTTCCTATAATATCTATTTCGACTGGGATCATCATCAGATGTATAATAGAGTAGAAAACAAGCAACTTGGGGATGCTGCTGCTTGGACCTACCTGAAAACCGTTTCCTTCTCATTCACAGTACTTCTTAAATCGATTGCAGTTGATATACCTGATGGAAGAGGCCTGGTGTTGATTCCCAATGCCGCACAAGACATCATCTCCATCTATGGCAACCTTCATTTTATTACGGAACAGGTGGAGGGCGGTGCTAGTGTTGAGGCATATCAGGATACATTGACCAATTCTGTGGCCTATTTGTTACATAAGGATCATCAGTGTCAACTTGATAGATTCATGAGTTTGGCATTTAAAGAATATGGTAAATGTTAAAAAGGAGTGTAAAGAAAGAAAGAAAGGGAAATACTTATATATACCAACATCTAGGAAATAATGCATTTACAACTGATGATACCAAGACAGTCGAGCTCTTATCCAACACTAAGCAATCTCGTCTCACCTTCTTTACCGATCTCGTTGAACAAGTGGTCGGTTCATTGGACGACAAGGTCTTTGAAAATGGCATTCTACCTGTTATCTACCCCATCCTGAAATGGAAGAAGGTGGAGAATAAAAATCTCTATGAAAGTGCTCATACAGCTGTGATCAGCGCATTTATTGCCGAAAAGCCTGTGAGTCGTGAACTGGCCGGTGTCTATGGAAAAATACTAATCGATGTAAGTAGACAAAATAAGTGCTTTTATAGAACAATGGCTAAGAACAAAAAATGCAGAATTTCCCGGAACCAATGAACTTGGATCAATTCCGATATGGATTCAACACACTGATCCAAGCGCTCTGTGGACTCGATGATGCGTTAGCCTGGCTCACGGTCAACCAGCTCGTGCTCAAGATTGAATCGTTACCCCTTGAGAGTCAACTCCGTAAGGATTATACCATTGCTCTCATTGACATGCTCAAGCCACTTTCATTGGGCCCCTTTTTCCCTCGCATCTTGGATAAGGTAGAGGAGCTTGTGCTTGCCAATAAGGAAGGCATGAGCAAGATATTGTTTGAAACGGTTAGCGGGTCTGGCATTTCGGACATGAGAAGAGCCGAAGCCGTCGGTTGGTTTTTAGAGTTGAAACATAAATTATAAATAGTGTTTCTATTATTATTACATAAATAAATAAATAAAAACATGATGTGTTTTTATTACGCTGCTTCATGATATATAAGTCTTTTTTTTTTTAAAATAAAAAAAAAGAGAAAGGAAAAGGGGTTTTGTACGAGTGTAATGTGTATGAGTGTGTGTGTGTGCTAATAAAGCGAAAAAGAGTGTGTAAAAAAAAAGGTAGTTAAATAAATGTATTTTTTTTATGTGAGGAAGAGGTATCTAACAAGGTATCAACATGCATTTTTCCATTTCCCGGCTTATGATCCTCTTCTCCGTCAATATTATACACCAACAATGGCTCGCCAGGAATAATAGCTCGTTTTGTCCAACATATAATCTGATTTGAAACCATTCCTTCCAAGAATACGATATTAGCACGCTCAGAATCAAGTGTGTCTTGTATGTAGTGAAAAGGACACAGAGGAATGGATTGGCCCGGTATTGTGTAAATGGTGCCTTCATTGTCTGTAGCGTCAAGCACGGTGTGTTGATACATCATGGCATATTTGGATGCCTGACCCACGCCGTCCTTTATGCAGTCAAACTCATCTTCGGTCATGGGAACACCAAAGTAGTATCCAAGAGGGGTATTTTCGGGCAATGAACGAATCGCATATAATTTTTGGTGCAGTACGGTGAGAATATCGGACCATTTCAGGGGCAGCCGAGCGCCATTCTCGGTCATGTTGACATTTTGATGTAAAGTCGATGTTTCTCCCCGTAAAGAATGGCGTCGGTCGCCATTTACTTTGATGGCATGATTGGTGGGTGTAGTAGGATGGATAATATTGTGGATGCTAGGCTTTTTACTCTGGTTGCTGCTAATAGGCTCTTGTAATGATAGCCTTGCTCGTTTTCGGCTTGCCAAAAAGGCATCAAACTCAGTACGATACTCTGGCTGGTAATGATCATGGGCGACCTGCAGGTCTTCAACAGCAGTTTCCGTTGTTTTATTGTCACCAAAGTGAAGTGGCCAGTCAGTTTGTATTAGCTTTTCTTCCCATTCCTTGTATTCTTTGTATGCTTTCTCGAAACTGCTTGGCTCGAATGACAGCTTGAAATGTAGAGATTTGCTTCCATCAGGTCGGAAGGAAACAAAGTAATGATCAGCATTGTTTGTTAGAATGGCAGAGGCAGAATTCATTGGAGTCTATAATATTTATGAGAAATGAGCACGACATTTCACTTGAGAAAAAAAAAAGGGGGTGAGAGGAAATCTTGAATTACCTTTCCTCTAAACACTCTTGGTAAATTTCTTTCTTGGCTTATTTTTTTATCAAAGTCCAATGCCTTTTTAATGAGATCTGTACGCGACATTGTCTTCTCTGAATGCTGTCTCAGTGAGACAAAGAGCATGTACGACTGGTTATGCCAGCGAGGCAAACCTGTACGAGTCAAATTCGCGCCCTTTCTCTTTTTAGCTTCTGCTAATGTCAACTTTGCCATCTGGTATCCGCTGCCCAGTCGGCGCTTGTTTTGAGACGAGTCTACTTCTTCGTCTGGTGTTGCCGGGATACTACAAGGACTGTTTGGCATACTAGTGTTTTCGAAGGCTAGCTTTTTTTCTAGACTTTTTTCTTCTTCTTGAAGCATATCTTTTATTAAGGAAAAAAATAAATAGGGAAAAGACAAGAAAAAGAAAAAAAAGTCAAAAAAATCAAAAATAGAATGGATCAGTCCAGTCACTTTTTTTTATTATTATTGTTATTAGACATTATCATCGAGAACGCTTTACTACAGCTGCAACCAAAGCAGCGCCTACTGCGACAACACCACTGACAATAGCCAACCCAATCACACCCTCTAAAATACCCAAATATCTGTGTTAAACAAGAAAAACATCATCTTTATCGTATTCATATTTACCTGTAGACACTTTCTCATCAATAAGCGTCTTTAAGCTTAAAGCCTGTTCATTCGTAGGTTCGTACTTCAACAGCTGATTGTTAAAACGTCTAGCTTCAGAATAATTAGATATCTTGAAGTTACCGATAGCGAGAAAGTAAAGACATTCTCTTCTTCTCTCGGGTGCATCAGTGTATATCTCTATTAAGAAACAGATGTTTATGCAAAAATGGTGTCTCAGTACTGTGTCTCGATAATTATTAAATATATTTTACCTGTAAGTAGTTTTATACCGAGTTCAATATGATCGTTTTTAGTAGATTTGATAAGCCCCCAAGCATAGTTGAACTTTGTTTGAATAGTAACATATTCGCCTTCTTTAATGTACTGTCTTCTCAAAACCTATTGCTCCTACTTGAGTCATACTTTTTAACTTGTACCGGAAATTAACTTACTTCTAATTCTGCTGGGCTGAGTGGAATCTCTGCGTCTTGAATCAAGGGTGCTGAATCTGCCTTCATTGTTGTTGTTTATAAATTAGTTTAACGAAAAACAATATGAAATGAGGATAGCGAAGTCTGAGAAAATAAAATAAATAAAAAAAAAGAAGAATAAAAACGTCATTGGGACACATGATTGGCTCACCTTTTTTTTTTTTGGAGAAAGGTAAAAGTGATGTTCCACGAGATCATTTTCAACACATTTTGTTTGTTTGTTTGTTTACTTATAAGTCGGGATCTATGTATAAATATATTCATTGCAAGTCTAATTACATAAGTGGTTTCAGTAGTACAATTGATGAAAAACGCCATAGTAGTAATTTGATGTTGATCAAGATGGGAGTCAATGAATAAACTACAGTTGACAACATTATACTTGATATTAGCGTAAATATTATTATAATAATTCTACTGCTACTACCTCTATTAAAACACTTAATTGTTTGTGCATATCTACAAGATGATAGAGACACTTTTTAGACTGTCATCATGGATTAAAACTCAGAATAAGGTACGAGTACGACTAATCTTCACCCAATGTAAAGTGGTCATATAGGCTAATGTGATGTTTAATCCGTAACTTTAAGATATAACCCTATTCTGAAAATATGATATGTGTCAAGTCCGATCAATTGCATAATTTCGTTGGCTATTCAGTACTTACACAGAACTAAATAAAGGCTTTACTGGATTGTATTTTTGGGTATTTTTCGATTTTGTGTGGACGTTCATTCAAATTTCAATGAAAATGGTTACCAGTCGAGAGCTTGAGAAATGTCAATTAAAGATATTGTATTGTCAATGATTTTGGATACCATGGCGGTTGCTTCGGGTTTGGGTTCGGGTACCTGATAAGCGATTCGCCGTTTTTGTATTTCTTTTTTTGAGAGACTTGGCTTTTCCAGTCCTTTGTAACTGATAATCACTGGTCACCTTTTTAGCCAAAATATACACCCAATGGTCAGTTCGAACTGATCTAGATCTAACAAGATAATGTGATTTGAGAACATTGAGATAGATCTCAATCAGATTATTTGTATGGAACGAAATGAAGTTAGTACTTACTGTATTTTCAATGGACATAATGACCTATAGTTCCTCATGTCTTGGATAAAAATTCCTTATTGGGTAGCCAGTAGTAGAAGAGTTATTAAAATCATCTTCATCATCCGACACAAACTCCACAGATAAATTACTTTCATGTATCGACTTTTCGGATTTCGCACCTCTAGTAAATATTCACGCGATAAAAGAAAGGATCCTAGATAAACCACTGAGCGACCGCTAGCAAGGTATATCTGATAGTTCAAGCATTGCAAGTTCTTCCCAAATGCCAGTGGATGAGGTGTATTCGAAAGGTTCTACAGAAGTTGGTATATCGTCAATATCTATAGCGGAAAGGTCACAGCCAACTACGCAGCAAGCTACAAAGAGCTTAGACCATCGCACATTCTTCATAATCTTGGTTAAAGCTCGTCACAAAGATTTAAGTAAAGAAGTGCATACTCTATTTGACAAAAAAGTCGATGAAGTAATGCATCGGAGGTACGGAGGCACTTGGTACTCTGTCATTCATGGAAGAAACACCAACGTTTGCATCACCAATGAAAATTTCACATCCCAAACCTGCCTGTATTGCTTTTCTAAACTGCAGAATCTCAAGCACCGCCTCATGAAAGATGGGAAGAACAAGCTGAAATCTGTACATGGTGCTTTTCAATGTACCAA
>VCJE01002013.1:5697-26937 GCA_024140265.1 Backusella liffmaniae | reverse complement strand
AAAAAAAAAAAAAAAAAAAAAAAAAAGTAAATAAATAATAGTGGATAAAATTGGAAGGAGAGAAAAAGAATAATAATAATAAATGACATATACGTTTATGGTGATCAACCCGTCAGACCATCATCAGCTGGTGGTGTTAGTTTTCTAGAAGCATAGGATTCAATCTCCATTGCCTCTGTGCCTTTTTGTCCTTTTTTTCGTACTAATTTGGCATAATCTAGAGTCATAAATTAGACAAAAAGTATCTACAACTAAACGGTTTACTTACGAAGACCACATGCATTACATAAAGTTCGAGCTCCATCTGGTCCTCTTCGCCATTCTGGTGTCTCTGATATGTTACAAGTGTGACAACGACCTTGAAAGTTAGACTTTTTCTATGTAGTTCAAAAAAATTTAGTATATAACGATCAGTTTGTATGATAGGGTAAACGTACACCACGTCTTCGTTGTCGGGTATCATTGATAGAGGATCCATGTGTCCATTTATTATTACTATCCATCGACGCAATTTCCTCTTGTTGGCGTTGTGCAGCCAATTGATGCTTACGTAGCCGCAACAACGCATTTAGGACTTGGTTGGCTTTGCCAATCATGTCTTCTAGCCATGGCTCGGATGAATTTGAGTCGTTAAATAGATGTGACATGGACTGGGATTCCATCAAGAGTTGCTTCTTTTGAATCATATTTTCACAGAGATTGTTACAATGTAAGACGACCTAGAGAGTAGAAAAAAAAGGAAAGATAAGGTTTATGTTTACAAGATCTATACATATTTTTTTTTTACGATCTACCTCTTCTACATCCTGCTCTGCATAATATGTTGATATGTTGTATGTATTAGATTTTTGTTGATATGGTTTATATTCGTTATTTGGTGAAGTTTCAAAGGGTGAGCTTGTTAAATGAGAGGATGATAATCGAGAAGGAAGAGAACGGCTGTAGCCTGCAGTATAATAGTCGTTGTGATGGTTAGTTTCATGGCTTATAGGAGGAGAGAATTTCCACTGGTCTCCCTGTGGTGGTGTGGGGAGGGGTATATATGAGGTCTCTGTTTGTGGTGCCCATGAACGGGTAGCTATTAAACTATCCATAGCAGAAATAGGTGGCAATTTTAATCGTTCTTGGCTACGTTTAACATTTAGTTCACTATCAAACAAAATAAGAAGGGGGTGTTTAATCTTCTTGAAATAAGGAGCTAAACAGTAAAGCCGATATACTAATGCATTTGCATCAGTGAATGATCGACCTTTTTTATTTTGTTTTTTCTTTTCAAAAAAGATTAAGGTATTTGTGTTTTACCTTTTAGATTCCCGTTGTCTATAATATATATAAATAATAAGTAAAATAAAATAGGTTTATTATTATTAAATTGTAAAATCCGTTACATGAAGGCCATGATTTAAAATATGTATTTATGTATAATAAAAGAAAAATGAGAATAGAAAGAAAGAGAGAGAGAGCGCGAGAGGGATAAAATAGAGTAAGAGATAAAAGAATAAACAAAAACAAATAAGTTTTCTCTTTATAAACAAATGTAGCGTACCACAAACATGCCATGAAACAGCTTGTGTGTCACCTGGCTTTACTGTTCTGATACCCACGTTTGTGACAACCCAAGGTCGCACACTTAGTAAAGTTAATAAAATTATAAATCCAGAAACGAAAGCAGTTATCTTTTTTATTGTTGTAGATTAAAATTGGAAGCGCATTCTGAAAAAAAAGGTATAAAATAGAAAGATTAAAAATAACGTTTAAACTCAATCATTTGTATATCTGAAAGATTCTTGTGAAAAAAAAGGACCACAGATGTTTCCACAGAATCTGATAATTCGACTATTGGTTTTGGAGTTGTTATCTCCAACCATACCATGGTTTAGTTGACGGGTTCATAACCACCTCTCTTTTTTGTTGTTTTTCTTTTTGTTAAAATATAATAAAAACAAACAAGTTACCTTAGCCAAGAAGAGTCCAGTCGTACGTATTTGGTCTCTTGATCAGAATTAACATCAGAATCTCGATCTGTGATTGAAGGATTTCCTAATTCAGAAAATGTAAAACTATAATATATATAGTGACATTCACAGGAACACAAATACCTTTTATACCACTCGTAAAATCTAAAAGCTATTTGTCTTAAAATAAATTAATGGAGAAAAATTACTTCCCAATAATGGGAATTCGCAGATCAGCCATAGTGAGATCTCATACCCATATCTCTCTCTTTTCTTATAATGAATACATAAAAAGTAGAAGTCTACTGATAGTAAACTCTAGTGGGCTTATACAATTCAAGAAATAAGCTATATATAGTACCATGTATGAGGAAAGTATCACGGTGCTTTTTTCGAGATGGAACAACAAATTCAAGCCTACTTTATATATTACTGAAGTATTCTATTTACATCTATCTATAAAAAAAATATGTGTTTACATTTTCCTTAATGATAATAGTAGTACTCGGCTTTGTTGTTCACATCTTTAAAAGTTAAAAGCATACTCTTAAAACTACAGTGCATACCATATTTGCTATTTTGTGCTTACTCTTAAAGGGTTTATTCTCACCATTTGAATAGAATGGAATAACTGTTTTACCATTCAATAGCATGTGATCTACTCTATTGTAATTCTTTTCCAAAAACAAACCGTTCTAAATATGGCATTTTATTTTATTTTTTTATATTTTATTTTTTATTAAAATAAAAAAGTGGAAAGAAAAGGAAAAAGAATGGAAACCCAAGTTTTCTGGGATATTTTATTTCCCAAAATATTCATTACACAGCCACAAAAATAAGCTGACATGATAAACAAAGCAATTTAATATCATCATCCAATAGCGCCAGTATAATCACGGTTTAACCTGAAAAAGTAAATTGATGAACAAAAAACTAATTCATTCCAGAAAGACTTTTGGGCTTGATGATAAAAGTATGTGATCGAAAACCTATATAAATAAGTATCTTGATGCTAGATGAAATCAGACACACAACAAAAGAAAAAAGAAAAGTATATTAAGTTTTATTATACAATAACAGTGACAATGATATAAAACAGCTTTTATCGTCTGGGCTTTCTCTTTAAATATACAAGAATTATAAAAACGATGACATTGAAGAAAAAGAATCCAAAAAGTATACCAACGTTGCGCCATTTATTGTCTTCGCTCCAATCAAACCGCATTGTGTAAAATTCTTTTCCTGACTTGAATGGACAATAATCACATACATCGGTAGCAGAAGCGTTATTTACATATCCTGGAGCTCCATACAAGAAAAAATTTGTCATGTATTCTCCACAGTTCATATTTGGAGGTGGAGAAAACTTGAGAAAATCACTATTTGTGCAGCTGACAATTATATGCGCTAGTTCATTCACAGCGAGACCTTCTATATAGTAGTGGAATGGCACTATAATAATAATTATTTAGTAAATACCATTGCATCATATAAATATATCTAACTTACCAGCCCAATACATCCAAGATTTCCAGAAATGAGGCATTTCGGAAGGTGCTTGCATCAATCCAGCAAAAAGAATAAGAATGGATATGACGAGAGGATTGAGAACAGCGGCTGTTAGCGGTGATTCGGATAAAGCAGCAATTACAAAACCTAAAGTAACTGACCATAGCACCAAAGCACAGAATATAATATAGAAGTAACCTATTGATATTGGAGAAGTATCCATACCGGCAGTCCAATAGAAACCACCCATGAAGATGGCTGAGAAAAAGAAAATATAAGGTATTTCCACCAAAATAGACGAAACCGCCCAAGGAGCCCAACTATAATAGCGAGAAGCATACTCCCTTCTAAAAAACTCTCTTTCTACCATAAACTTTGGTTGAGCAAGGATGATGATTGTCATTGCCATAATAAACGTCGAGAAGAGCGCAAAAATTTTATTAAGAAGGTCGCCTGAAGAATTTCCTGTTTTCCAATAAGTGAACCCCGCAAGAAGTGCAGTAAATAAGACATTTAGCAATCTGCCAATATTGTACTCAGGAGAACGCCAGTAGGCAAGAGTAGCTCGTTTGAAAACTAGATTTAATTGAGTAAGCATGCCAGCTGCATAAACATTTGCTTTACGGGAAGGATGCTTGTCAGAGGAGGTATGAATATTGTCAAGCTCTTGTTGAAGTGCCCGATACTGAGAGGATTTCTCCCAAATGTTTGCCCAGTCTGCTTTTGCTTTTCCTGAAGTGCCTGCACCAACGCACTGTAAAATATACTCGGCAGGATTGGCATCAGGAGAACACTTTGGTCCGCCATTGCTTTCAAAATAGTCAATCATAACTGAAGAGTCCTCGCCAATCTCACCATAATAGGCAGTACGACCACCACGCACCAATAATAGGATATGATCGAAGTGCTCAAAAAGAATAGAAGAAGGTTGATGGATTGTACATAGAACCGGCCAGCCAGCATCTGCAAGTTTTCGTATAAATCGAATGATATTATATGAGCTTTGTGAATCAAGACCAGATGTAGGCTCATCTAAAAACAAAAGCTGTGGCTTTCCAACCAACTCCATTCCAATAGTAAGTCTTTTCCTTTCCTCAACAGAAATGCCAAAGCCAGATTCAACTTCTCCGATTTGAGCATCGCAAATGTCCTCCATCTCAAGCAAATGAATGATTTTTTCCACATACTCATTCTTTTCCGTTTTAGAAACACTAGAGGGCTGACGAAGATATGCCGAAAAACGTAGCGCTTCCCTGACAGTAACGGCGGGTTGGTGTACGTCCATCTGTTCACAGTAGCCAGTTATGCGTTCAAAATCCTGCATCAACACCTCGTTGTTTAAATATACTCGACCATCCACCTTTCCAATTGTTTTACGACGTGCCAAAACATCCAATAAAGTTGTTTTTCCTGCACCAGAGGATCCCATCAATGCTGTCAAGTGACCTGGTTTTACTATTCCAGACACCTTGTCTAGCAGTTTTAATTCCCCTCCTTTTACTGGAACTGTATAGTCCATATCTTGCCATGAAAATGTTGTACCAGCTGAAACATCTCTCATTCCAGATCCAAGGTCATCATGTTGGGCTTGTTGGTGATGTCTTTCTATTTCTTCTGGATCACGAGACTTGGGTGCTTTTCCGGGAAGGTAAAGCTTTGTAAGTGCTGTGGATTTACTAAGCCTGCTAAACTCCATAGACAACGCAGTTAATACGGTGAAGAAAATAAAGAATCCGATGGCAACAATGAAGTCTGGGACCCATTTATGTGATGGGTTATAACTTAAATATTCATTCAAGTAATCGTCACCTCGTACAAAATTCTCACCAGGTCTGCCACCTTTCATTATACAAACTTTATAATTCCAATCATCATATCCAGGTCCATAAGGCACGGCATTATTAGGTCCTTCACAGGTAAAGTCTTGGCCGCTTAGTTCGTTTATGAGTAATGTCTTGTAACTGTATGTGAGTGGATTCATCCAGTATATCCACGAGAGCCCACGGTTCATGGAATTGTAAGTAATAGTATAACCAGTATAATTCATACATCCAATTAGAAACACACCAGAAATTTGTGTCGCTAAAAAGAAGTTTGAAAAGGATGCACCAAAGTACCGGAAGAATCCATTCATGGTCATGTTCATAAAAAATAGAACAATAAAGAAAGTAAGGAATGCTCCTGCTGTAAGTCGAAGACCCATCATGAAATAAGCACAAGCCTGAAATAGTAATACTTGAGCAATAGAATACGGAACATCCATTACTACCTGAGCGATATAAAAAGCTGATGGTCGATATAAAGCAAACTGTTTGTGCTTTTCTAGGATTGGTCTTCCGGTTAGAAATGCCACTAGCTCAGATTGTGAAACAAATGAATTGAATAGTAGAGCGAAAAAAATAGCACCACCTTTTGAGAAAGCAGCAGCGCCATCATCTCCCATCCGGAAGAAGCAAGATGCTGTTATTAGCCCCTGTACTAATATTGTACCATAGCGAGAGATCAGTGCGGCTTGGTCGGTAATATTAATATA
This sequence comes from Backusella liffmaniae, assembly GCA_024140265.1. Lineage (NCBI taxonomy): Eukaryota > Fungi > Mucoromycota > Mucoromycetes > Mucorales > Backusellaceae > Backusella > Backusella liffmaniae. The sequence goes on along the minus strand of VCJE01002013.1, from coordinate 20,940 downwards.
ATATTGACGTATGGTGAGTGCTTTTACTTGCTGAAAAAATGAGGCAGTGTAAGGAGTTTTATTACTTGCTCGCTTTTGGTGCTCGTCATTCATAGCTTCTCTAAACGTGTCTGATGGCTTTTCGCTTTCTATCGTTCTCTCGTATTCCTGCAAATCTCCCATCATCTGCTTATAAATATCTGATGCAAGATAGTGTTTTTCGAATTCGTGAGCAAACTTTGGTGCTGTCTCTTCAAACCCTAATATAATTTCACGTTCATTTGGATTGGAAAGACCAGTTAAAAAATCGGGGGTAGACTTTCGCTTTGGACAATGGAAACCTAATTTTTCAAAGTAAGGCTTGGCCTGGTGGACTGGACCGAAATAAAGACAATGCCCCTCATCTAGTAATAAAACTTTATCAAAGAGAGTAAAAATGCTGTTTGATGCCTGGTAAAGACTTGTTATAGTTGTTTTTTTAAACACATCTGTCATCAATCGAAGGGATCTCACGTAATCCAATGCGGAAGCTGCATCTAATCCGCGGGTAGAGCAATCCCAGCAGTTTATTGTGCTTGATGTAGTCATTTGCTCCGCAATAGACATGCGTTTGCGCTCGCCTCCAGAAAGACCTCTAACCCAGGCATTTCCAACCATAGTATTCATTTGTTTAGTGAGACCGAGCATGTTACCGAGCATGTATAACACTTTATCGACAAAATCCTTTTTTGTTTCTTGAGGTAGTCTTTTGCCTGGTGTTTTCATTCGTAATGCAAATTCAAGTGTTTGTTTTGCGGTTAAAGTAGGATAATGTTGATCTTCTTCCTCGTTGTAGCATACTTGTCCTCGATATCGTTTTTGAAAAGTGTTTGGGTCGATACCACCATAGCTTACAGTGCCTTCAATTGAAGTATATGAGCTTCGGATATTGGCTATTATTTTTAGTAGGGTTGTGCATCCTGCGCCTGGTCTTCCTAACAAAAGAAGCATCTCTCCTTCTTTGCAAAATCCAGTGATATTGTCAAGAATTGTTTTTTGATTTTTGCTCACTCCAATGCCAAATAATCTCCAAAATTTAAAAAAACTAAAGACGTTTGTTATAGTGTTTGCATCCGGAGAATGTCCCTAATTTTATGCATATGAATATAAAGTATAAATATTTTAGGTGATTCTTTTTTATTACCTTTACTGTGAGATTTTTCCAAATGACACCCAGATTTTTTGATCTGTGACCAGCTGAATCCTGAGCTTGTCGAAGACCATGAAGAAACTCGTCCAAGTTAAACTCTTGTGTAGATGCCTGACCTTCCTCTAACGCTACTGCCGAAATACGACTTTGCCGAGTTAGCTCCTCTTTTAGTTCTGCATACTCATGTTTTCCCGCTGTTAAATTAGGTTTAGCATTTGATTTTGTTTGGATATATGAACTTCATTTTCACTCATTGTCACTTACCAGATACATTAACTGCATTAGCAGTTGGCTCACCGAAAGACCCCTCTTGAAATTCTTCATGAATTTTTGTTTCTGTAGATCCATTATTTGATTCACTGTCAGAAGAGTGATGATACCTCTCTTTTTCTGGAGAAGGCATTTTATTAGCTCTTACAGTAGGTGAAAAAGCAATGAAAAGCGCAAAAGAGAACAACTAAAAAAGGTGAACAATAGTATATAAATATTATTTATAATGATATATACCGTGGTATTTTCCGCATCACGTTTTTCTTTTTTTCTATTCTTTCATATGGCCTTCCCGGGTCGAAAGTATATCAAGATAAGCTGGTGAACCGAACACATTATGCAACATCTAGTAAGCACTTAAAACTGGATCAGTACTCGGTCACAAATCGAAACTATCAAAAAAAAAAGAATCCCCAAGCCGAGTCGGCCGGCTCTTTGTTTAACAAATAATATGTTTTCTATTTCGACTAACCTTATCGAAAGTGTATTATCTTAGGCACATTGGTATTGGAACCCATATTCACATTAACGTCCATTTTCATTTAATTTTAACACATTATATTTTTAGAATTATATGTACCGAAGCTAACAAGGAGTAAACAAAACAAAAACTGACTAAAAACGTATGCCGATTCAAGATCAAGCAACTAAAACAGATTTTGTTAAAACAAGAATAAGAAAAAAAAAAAAAATAGCACTTGCTAATCTTTAAACATGTAGCCGAAAAAAGTCAAAACCAATAGTGAATACATCGTTTATAGCTATTATACTAGACTAAATTAGTTAAGTTATAGCACTCAATGTACTTGAATGAAAAAACTTGGCTATTTCTGTCTAAACGAGTCGCGGCCTTTTTAAACCAAGGCATATTTTGTTATAGAAAATGATTTTTTATTATTATATGCTTGGTTTTCTTTCTACTTTCTTTTGGTATTCTAGCAAATAATGAAGATGATGCATGAGTATGAAATGAAAAATACATATATATGGATTTATAAATACAGTGAATTATAGTTTGAAAATTGGTTTTTCAGGATTATTATTATGCTTAATCGCCCAGTTTCTCATCAGCCATAGCACAACTATCCTTTCCCAAACAATATTAGCAATGCTGTTACCTAGTACAAAACCCCAGAGCTCCCAACGGAACCATTTGGGTAAAACATTGTGTCCTAGAGGGGAATTATAAGGCTCAATGTGCCAGTAAGGCGTAGAATATCCAAGTGTATCATGAAGTACCGAAGCCGTGCCACAATTGATTCGAAACTAAAATATTTAAAAAATAAAAGTAGCGGTTAGTATTAAACTACAACTGTTTGATAAAAAGACAAAGTTGACCTACAATGCAACTATAAGGATTTGGATCCGCTAATATTAAAAAACTTGTATGTACAAAGAAGCAACAGTAGAATACTACTAGAATATAGTTACGCCACCATGACTGCCTAAAAGCGGATCCAAAGTTAACGATAGCAGCACTATTAAAGAACTGGAACAGTACAACGAGAGATATCATTTCAGATTCATAATTATCACCAAGTAACCACCATTGTGCAGAATTAATAGCTGAGGCATCAAACTCATTGCAAACGAACCAATCCTGTTGAAATAACCATACAACGCTATGCAGCATGTTTTTAGATTTTTCTCGAATACTACTATTAATATAATAAAATACCTTGTTACCATAAACCAGAAATTGATAAAAATTACCCCTAAGCAAGAGACCATTGTATAAACACCTAAAGGTTTAGCTGATGGTCTTGATGGGCCTAATCTATCTGCAGGTTTTGCTTGTGTGATTGCAAATGTCATGGTAGTTGTTATAAAACCTACGATCATACTTAGAATAGATACAAGCGTCACTTTTTATGATTTACCATCAATTGTAATCCAAATAGGCTGTGGTGCAATTACAGTAAAATAGAACATGATCAATTCCCAAAACGCCATTGATTCACCATAAAATATAAGAAATTTATAATTTGCAAAACTGGTGGCTAATGCAGATCTTCCTTGTTTTAATAATTCCACGCATTGCATTATTGACCTTATTATTATAAAATGTTAGTCACTTGTACATTGTATTGAAACGCATCTTAATGATCTCACCTGTTACTTGTACTAAAAGGAGATACCATGGATGCTTCAGATTCTGATAGGGCTATACCAACATGAGCGGCTCGAAGTGCACCACAGTCGTTTCCTCCATCACCACACATAGCAGTTACGCCTTTTTCCATATGTAATTGAACACACTGAACCTTATTATTGGGTGTCATACGAGCAAAAACACGAGTGTGCATTAAATAAGGGCGCATAATATCATGTGTTACCATCAACTCAAAAGCACGGCCCGTTAATGCCAATTCAATCCTTTTTTCGTAATCTAACCCTGGTTCCGCTTGTAAAACTTGGTCAACATCAAGTTGATCCCCAGAGTCCACATCATGCCAAACGATCTGCCCGTTTAGAAGGTCTCCTAATAAAACTTTCTGGTCTGACCCAATCATACCACATTGTCGAGCAATAAAGATTCCAGTAAGTGCAGTATCACCTGTGATCATAACTGGACGGACAGCACCTGCTTTAAGTTGAGAAATTGCATCCGTTGTATCCTCCTTTAGCATATTCTTAAATAAAACAAAACCGATAAAACTACAATCAACTTCGAGATCATCACGTGTCATGCTTTTTACTTGACTCATAGTAACGTCCACACCCAATACCCCGATATCCCTATGAGCTAGCGCTAATACATAACAGCCTTCTTGAGCATACCTTGCGGCTACTTGTTCATAATCTTCAGGGACTGAGTCTAGAGTCGATAGATACTTTACGCGCTCAAATGAACCTTTCAAAAAAACATGAACGTGATTGTCACTAGGATCAAAGACAGCAACGGATTGGGAGGCTCTTGCATGGACGAATTCGCAACGACGGATAATATGGATTGGTAATTCGGATGGATTTCCGGAAGGCTTCAAACTATCGAGATAATCTAAATCAGTTATAGGTACCATAGACCATTTCATTGCGTTAAAAGACTCTATATCCACAGGATTTCCGATGAATTGATCTCCTACTTTTGTCACTGCATGACATGTTGCTATTCCCATTGCCATTAATCGATCCATTTTTAAAGGGTCAGACTCTCTTGAAGTCAATTTGGAAGACGTTGCTACTGATCCAAAAAATTCTAAACCTTCCTTTGTCAATGTACCTGTTTTATCAAAGCAGAAAATACAAACTTTTCCCGACAAGTTGATTCGAGGCAAGTCGATACATAGAATCTTTTTTGAACGAAGACGGGCAGAGCAAACAGATTGATTAATAGTAAAAGCGGCAGGTAACAAAGGAGAGAAGATTTGCGACATGACGAATACACCATAATACCAACTAGTAATATTACCACGGCCCATCATATACAGGGAGAGACAAAAAGCCACTAGACCCCAAACAAGCAATATACAAATAGCAATCTTAATATGCTCATCAAAAATAAAACTCACCGAACATGGAAATAATATTTTATGAATAAGCATACCCTTTTCGCTAGAGATACCAGTACGAAGAACTAGAGCATATACACGTTCTTCGTTCACTCGATGTATTAATTGCGAGACGATTGTTCCTGCGAAAAGTGTGTTTATTTTACCGGATCCATCAATATCGTAAACGCTATCATCTTTAGGTAGGGGTACCTTTCGGATAGGCATTGCTTCTCCTGTCAACGCAGATTCGTTTACTACAACCGTGCCTGACAATAAAACACAATCACAAGGAATTTGAGAGTGCTCCTGTATTTCAAAAACATCACCAGGGATAAGACTTGCACTAGAGATGTTTTGTTTCCATTCTCCGTCCCGGAGCACACTTATATCAGTGACATATTCTGCCATCTCCTTGACTCTTTTTTCTGCTCTTAGTCTGAGAAAAACCCGTATCCCTGCTGATATGATGATGATCGAAGTTTGAACCAGGCCCATTGGATAGTACTGGAAATAACTATATTGAGAGTATGAGTATACTCAAAAGAGGTCAGATTTGTACTATTGCACTTACTACCACACCCACATACACATCAATTGGTATAGGTAAAGGAATGAACTAAACCTAAATGAAATGTATAAGCATGTTGCTCCTTCTTTCTCCCCATTCTATTAAAAACCTATATTTACTCTTGAACCAATGCCCAGGGAATAGACGGGACATAAACCGGGATAATGTTGAGACCTAGTAATTCCTGTCGGTAATTTGCCTCCTTTGTACTCGTTCCACTAGACCAGCTATGTAACTTTCGGTTAATTGATCCCAAATCAAATTCGTAAGGTTCGAAGCGATTTTTTGATGCATTGTAAACATAACGCATGCACTGATATTCAAAATAGCGTAAATTATTCGAGGTCACATGAACTGGACAGATTTGCACTATAATATCCATTCTGAATGGTTGATATTAGTGTGCATTTCTTTTCTCAACTCTATTTTTTTTTAACAAAAAAAAACAATACCCAAGCTTCTTTATGACTTTTGATTCAATCGATTTCATTTTCGCTAACCAGCGATTTCCATTTTGTAAGAACACCAATTGCTCTTCCTTTCTCTCCACTTGCACAAAGGGGCTTGCGTGTGGAAATGTCTCAACTCTAAAGTAATTCTGTATGCGATGACGAGTGAACATGATTAAGCAAAACCAAGCAGCTGAAATGTGCCACACTGCGCAAAAGATCTTTGATGAAGTGTCCGATGAGAGAAATACGTGCAACACTCCACCATTTAGCTTTCCGTCTAAGTAGAGTTTATAACGGGGTCCCTTTTTATGTTTGATTTCATTTTACTTACAATAATCGCTTACAAGACAGCCTAAAAAGACCATAAATAAAAGCGTCATAACAACGATTGATCCAAATGCAAAAATCCCAAAGAAATCTCGGTGAAAGCCTTTAAATTGTAGCTGCTCTGAATCTTCTGAAGTCGATGTTTCTGACGATAACAGGGTATCAAGGCGTTCTTTTGCTTCAGTATCTTCAGTATCTTCAGCGTCGCCGGTCATACTGATTTTTTCATCGACAGCATAAGAGCTGAACGTTTCTGCTTTTCTATGGATCCACGATTCTCGTGCTTTTTTATAAAGGTGCCATGAAACAAGTAATAACGCCTCAAATGCTGAAAGTGACCACACTGCGATCCACATAGGCTCACGAAAAGTAAATCCGGCAACAACGGTAGGGCACTCTAGCCATACTTGGGGCGAATTGAACACCCCCCAAACACCTATATGATCTACAATATTGGCATCCTTAGCACATGTAGATTGTATCTGACTGTCTTTCTCTTGTGGATTATAATGGGTAATATTCACTTTTTGACCGGCAGCACAAGGCTTGTAGCCATTGCCATTACCGTTACACAGACATGCGTTTGGTATATTATCGCATGAGATTTGACAAGTGCCATCGCCACAAAACTTTGATTCTGAGGAGCAATGAGGTGTGAGTGTAGGAGGACATTGACTTAAATCGGACACGCATAATAAGGGACATGAAATATCATATTGAGGCCATAATGGGCATTGGTTGCCGTGCCTGTCATAATCATTTGCTAGTATTTTAACTTTAGTATTTCATCAAATAAATCCTTGTTTTTGTATATTATTTACGTATTTCAAAAATGGGTAGTCCTTGAACAAGGGCTACACTCAATAAGAAAGCAATGCACAATTTCATTACCGAGCAATCCAAAAAAGTATGAAAAGACACAAAAGAAAATATAAAATAGAAAAAAACTTCAAAGATAAAAAAACTTTGACTGAAACACCCAACCGCCAATCACAATCGAATAAAAATTGACATTAATGTTTTTTAATAACTGAATGTTAACATTGTTAATTTAATCATAGAACAAACAATTAGATCATCAAAATAGTCCTTTTCACTTGTTACCATCATCATTATCACCATTTTAATTATTAATCCACTCTAGAAAAAATTACGGTCTCTCCTCACTTTTCGCTGTGTGCACCCCCGTAAGAATGTAAAAAACCCGTAATGTTTTTTAGAGTGATACTATATTTACAGAGCAAAGAAAAAAAAGAAAATATTATGTCAAATTACTCAACAATCTTGGTAACGACACCAATACCAACAGTTTTACCACCTTCACGGATAGTGAAGCACTGGCCTTTCTCAAGGGCTACATCAGGAACAAGCTCACATTGCATCTCAACGTTATCACCGGGCATAACGAGCTTGTCATCGGGGTCCTCACTACCGTCAAGGTGTGTCAAACTGACAGTGACATCGGTTGTACGAACAAACATTTGAGGGCGATAGTTGTTAACAAAAGGAGTTTGTCGACCACCTTCTTCCTTGGTCAATATGTAGATTTGAGACATGAATTTCTTGTGGGACTTGACCGTACCAGGCGCACACATGACTTGACCACGACGGATCTGTTCACGCTTAATACCACGCAACAAGGCACCCATATTATCACCAGCCTCACCGCAATCCAATTCCTTACGAAACATTTCAATACTAGTTAAAGTAGTCTTGATGGTAGGGCCCATATCAACGGTTTCAACTTCACTACTCTTGGTGACGACACCACGTTCGACACGGTCAGTAGCAACAGTACCACGACCAGGAATGGAGAAGACATCATCAATAGGCATAAAGAAAGGCTTATCTAAATCTCTGGTAGGAGTAGGAATGTGGGCATCAACAGCATCCATCTAAGAATACCTAAAACACGTACTTGGGTATAATGCCATACATTGATCTACTAACCTGAGCAGCACCAGTAATCATATTTTTGATATAATCCGCATGTCCTGGACCTACTACAAGTAAATAAGAGATTGCGTTAACGAGGAGTAGAGTTGAAAATCAAAATATCAAATTAAAATCAATGTGAGCGTAGCGACGGTTAGGAGTTTCGTACTCGATGTGGGTCGTGGAGATGGTAATACCACGAGCTTTTTCTTCAGGTGCTTTATCGATTTGGTTGTAATCCATAAATTGAGCGTTGCCTTCAGTGGTAAGAGTCTTGGTAATGGCAGCAGTAAGGGTGGTTTTACCATGATCAACGTGTCCAATGGTACCTATATTGGCGTGGGCTTACTGCGACTAAACTTGCTGGTATCAGTGGCCATTGTACGGCGGCCTTTCATATAAATTAGATGCCATTCGATTTGATATACTTTTATGCTGCTGTAAATTTACCAAAAAACATCATACGAGAGGGAGAAGTCTGATAAGCCTGTTTGATAAGGTTGGCAGTCTATGTTTTTCTTATCTTTTTAGAAATGACTTCAACTATGAAGGCATCTATCAACGTACAAATTTATTACCAAAAACAAGTACTACATGGGCATATGTAAAGGCTAAAACAAATTTTTGAATGCTTGGAAATAAAAAAAAAGGGGAAACTAATGTAAAGTCAGATATAATATTTTCCTACCGGCCTTGCTAGCAACAGAAGATACGCATCTACGAGATACAACACGGGTCTCTGGAAGAGCAAATGTGTTGGCAGTTATCTTTATTGAAAAAATGAATAAAGTGTTGGGAAAGGAAAAAGGAGGGTGAGAATATTATCCTTCAACCCTGGCTTCTTATATGCAAAGTAAAAAACGGTGTGGCTTTGATTAAAGCGTATCATGCGGTCGCAGTATTTTTTTGATTGCTTTTGACCAATAGTTTTGAAGACCTTTGACCCCACTGCTTGCCCTCAAAAAGAATGAGGGAGTGTGTACCATGTACTTGGCACTCATCTTGAAGTCCAAAAATCGTATATTATTATTTTTCTTTAAATATAAAGCACATTTAATAGTATTAACACATTCATTTACTATAATACCATCGATAATCATAATAAACTGGTTGAAAGCAAGCTATCCTTACTTCAACTCTGAACACAAATCTGCGTTATTATTGCGTTAAAATGCGATATGACTTTATGGAAAAAAGAAATTTAATTCAAATAGTTGTACAGACTACCATCGCTTGCATCGCGTGCAATATAGCCCTTATCGATGAGAGACTCCACTCTCTTCTTGCTATCGTTGCCCTAATAAGAACATATAAGTATACTTGTCAATAATACTTAGTTACACAAAACTACCTCAATGGGAAACTTGAGCTCTTGGAAAATGGCTGTCATCAAATCTGCATGGAACATAGTCTTTTTATTCTTCATTAAACGGACTATGGCAGCATCGATCTATGTAAAAGAGAAGTAGATGAAATGAATGATGCAATTCACATATGCTACTATATTTGTTATTTTACCTGATATTGTCTATCTTTTGCAATATTGATTTCAACGTCTCTCTCTTCTGCAACAGATTGCTCTGCTGGTGCTAGACTGATCCTCAGATTATTAGACTGAGACTTGAAATCTGGGTTGTAGGAATATATGCCATCTGGTGAATTGTTTAGAACACAAGCTTTTCCACTAGAGAGTGATAGTAGTACACGGTCAAGTTCAGATCTCTCTATTATTTAAGAAAAAGCAATTTATATATGAAATCAGTACATTAGTATTATTAAGCATCTCTTTTCCCTTCTCTTACCTAGTCCTGTTGCTTGTTCTATATCACCTATGCTCATAGATGCCTTGTCATTGAAAAGTAGGAGTACAGCAGTATGAACCAAGCTTGAATGGATATTGATTGGACCCTTCGCAAAATTTGCACGAAGGACACAAGACGATGAGTTCTTTTGCCATGTTAAGCTACGGCCACTGAATTTTTTTGTATAAAAATTGTCATATCTTTGTAAAATATCATTCATCTAATCATGTTTATAATAGATGCATCAATTACACTGTGTTGGTTGAATAATAAACCATCTACAACTTACATTTTGAGGTAATGACAAGTTAGTATTTACATATGTGGGCCAGACTTCTTGAGAAATAACATTCACCGACATTGAAAAATTGACAACATCTTTGTTGTTATTCTAAAGTCATTGCTTAATTTATAATTACTTTACATCTATAGTTTGCTTTTCGATATTTACCACGAAATCTGTAGCCATCTCTGACGATACTCTTATGTCATTAATCATGGATTCCAAATTCTTGGTGTAGTCTTCTCCACATTCAGCCTTCAATTTTCCAAGAATCTCACTTTCCATTTCAATAGAGATACTGCGGTTTAACAACAGTCTCTTTGATAATGATCTCTTGTAATATGCTTCGAAGGCATCCTTTGCTATATTTTTAATGGTGTAGAAAACGTATAAGAATAATATGTGTAAAAAAGTCTGTCATTTCATTTTACCATGAATAAATCTGAAGAGATCAAGCGAACTATTGAGCAAAGCTGTATTTTCAGTGTTAGAGTCGTCACTCTAAAAAAAAAAAGGATGAGTTAATATACCACGATATCCATCATAATGAGTTTAATTCATAAGCACCTGTTTAGAGGATGATTTGATCTTTCCATCAATAAACTTAGATAATAGCTCTGCTGGTTTATTTCCACGTGTGTTTATAAAATATTCGAAGCTTTCTTTTAAACCGTTCAAGAAGTTAGCATCTCCCTTGAAGCAAGTGCTAAGAATGTTGTCAAGGCTTCTTTTGAATTCAATTAAAGACTGAATCATAGTTGGGTCTTCATCTGGGTATTTAATCATTTTCTCTCCTTCACTCTAAAAATCATTTTTGAGTTTTCATGGTATATGACTCCATGTTTCCATAAGTTGTGCTTACTTTAACATATTTTTCAAATGCCGTTCGTAATAATGTGAGTTCCGAATAAGGACGTAGCATTCCATACATTGAAGAAAGTGGATCTGTCATATCTGCCTCCATCATAGCATCAAATCCCATATCAATAAGTTTCTGTGTGTGTGCCAGAACCAACTGTTTAACAATAACCTCAGCCGACTTCTTTTTTGTATCAGGTGTAAGATAACTCATTTTACTTGAGGACTCGTCATCCAGGCATTTTTGTGCATAGTCGATATAATAAGGTGGTGCTAAGATATTAAACTGTTTTGATGCCTCATTTTTATAGTAAGCATTAGTGTCCTCTAAGAATAACGGTTCAAAATCGCTAGAATAATATGATAAATCAGCGAGCATTTCCAAGAGTTCCCGAAGTAGGGTTTTAACCTCGTCGTTGGTTTCTTCTACTCTCTCTGTGCTTATTACTCTTCGTATTGCATTGAGAACTCTCTTTCTAAACAACACTGGGGAAAGGATTGTCTCTCGAAATATCTTTTTTCCTAATAAGCTATATAGTCACATCGTTACTATTAGTAAGTATAACATAATGAATAATAATATAATTTTACGTTAGTGACTTGCTGGATGATTTTGTTAGGATGTAGCCTCGATCCAATTGACAAAAGACAACACTCAAAATGTTCAGATGGGAACAATAGGACTTCCATTCTACATTTAATGCTTGTAAAAAGTCATCTGCATTTTCAGGTGTACTATTGCTATGATTATAAGTATTCTAATATGAATTCTAATAGGCTATACTCACCTGCAAAGGTTATCAAATAGACCTGCTGTGAATGATTGTAGTACTGAGACGATTTGGTTATAGAGTTCTTCTTCGCTACTATACACACAGATATTTTCACACATCTAATTGTATAGAATGATTAAATACCTACATCAGCCTTATATACCAAAAGAACCTACTCTTGTAGCTGTCACATATCCAACATCAGGTTCAGTGTCTGATAAAACAGACTGCGCAAGTTTTTGTAAAACTGACATATTTGCTTTAAAAGTTTCTTCCGTTGCTATATATATTGTATGTACAAAACCATGCATATTTAGTCTAGTGTCTCCCATGCTATCCATAAATAACCACAATAATAATAACGCCAATTACCCAAAGAACTAGGTGTAGAGTCATGTCGAATGATCTTATAGTTGAGTGGAAGTATGGCAAACAAGCGAGCACTTGAATTCGAAGCTTCACTAAGATTTTGAGAAAACTCTTGACCATCCTCATCCATGCGATCAATTATGTGTGACATTTCTTCTTGCGCGGCAGTCGATGGTTGTGATTTTGCTGGTGATTTGCCCTTTACGCTAAAACGGTCTAGAGTAAGTTGATTCGTACGAGGCTTTTCAGGGAGCTTACGCTTCTTGTTTGCTAATAAAGCGAAAAGGTAAGTTTTTCGAACTAAAAATTATAATGAAACTAAGTAAAACACTTACGCTTTGGTTTAGATAACATTTTATATGATATGATAAAATCAAATACAAAAACGATACTGTGGTTAAAGCTGTTACGCTTTGCCAGCCACACAAACACACGAAAAATAAATCACGTGATCGTGCGCGTAGTAAACAATATTAGTTTAAATTTTCTTTAATTTTCGATTTTAACGTCAGTGCTTCCTTGGCTCAGTTGGTAGAGCGTCAGTCTCATAATCTGAAGGTCGCCAGTTCGATCCTGGCAGGGAGCATATTATTGGCTATGTTTCTCATATCCAAGAGTCTTTTTTTTTATATGTCCAAAGGCACCATTTGGTATGGAGTTCAATACTATTATCGTGTTAAAAGCCAATTTTTTTAAACAGTGCTCAATTGATCAAACACTTATCTCGTCATCTTAATTGGATTATACTTCCAACTTGGGAATAATGAACCTGAACTGAACGAAATATCCATTCTTGGCCAGCGCAAGAGAAATAAAATTTGTTTAAATGGCTACGTTTCCTATTAAAAACAACGAGATATAAATAGACACATCCAAAAAAAACTACAGTCAAGTAGCTTTGTACTTGAGATACTTATAGGTAAAAAGAAATAGCGACAATATATAATATGAGGAATAGTGCTATTACACGATGTACACGTATTTTATATATTTTCACTATAAAATCATTCAGCGATTTGAATAGCAATAGATCAGAAAATCTCTTAATAGTGCTTACGGTACCTATTAGACTATTTGCCACTCGGTTTTTCTAAAGCCAGCGTGTCTTTCTAAATATTTATGCATTAATGCATTGTGTGAGAAAAATATAGAATGTAAATATATTGTTCAAATTTACACAACTGTAGCATCGAGAGAGGGAAAGAAGGGAGGGGTAATTGACTGGAATCTAATTTTAGATTTTACTTCTTTCTTTGGGAAAGTAAAGAGGCTCGTCCTTTCCATAAAGGCAGACTCTCCAAGTAAATAGTCATAAAACTCTTGCAAACTTATGTGATGTACTTAAACTTATATGTCTAAGTAGTACACTACTATTTTTTATATGATCGCCATTTTCCTTTTTCTAGAATTATTTTTCTATTTGTGATAAGCAGCTCTGCTTACAAAAATAAAAGCGCAGCAATTAGGCTTTTTACTTAAAATGGAACAATGGTACCTATTTATGTGTTGCATAATTTTTTGAATTTCATACAGCAGAATGCTTATTTTTATCTTTAAGTTTTAATTGACTATCATATGATAACTGCATTGACTATAAAGATTTTTTTAAAAAAAATTGGTAGTCAGTTACTCGGATAAAGATAAATATCTCAAATAAACGATAGTATTTTTATGTTGGTAGTTTAAAATTTACATTATTTTTACATGCATTTCATGCAATTACTCATTAAATATTTTCAAAATGCATCAGGGTTTTTTATAGAATCAAGATAACAATAAATTTCCTCTTAACATAGAATTATTTTTCACGCGGTTCTTTAATTAATGCATACAAAAAAGGTGCATTGCTTAATTTATAAGAATGCGTTTTCTAAGAATAACAAAAAATAACAAAAAAAACATTGAGATAAAGTAGTATAAATATATTTCAATTTTATTTTTATATTTTTGTATTTTAATTCAAGTATAGCATTGTATAAAAATTAAAAGATGTTTAAAAATACTATAGTTTTAGCTTTATTGTCTGTCTTCCTGTCTATTGAAGCAAACCCTCATTGCGGCAAGAACGCCTGGATCTATTGGACTGTTGACAGTAACTCTGGCTCTAAATTGTGTGGAAGACTGGAAATCACTAGTGGTAATGACGCATTTTCCCTTGATAAAAGCAGACTTTACTCAGCATTCTCGGATTGTGCTTATGAAAACGCTTATTGTTATTCAACTGGTGATGAATCCTATTGCTGTGATGAGATTCCAAATACCGGCACAACTTGGGTAGGAAGCGGAAATATTGAATTTTCATGTTCTGATGGTCCTTACACCTGCTATGATTTCAAATGGCAGCACAAATAAGAAAGATTCAATATCGTTAATTTACCAAATCTTTGGTATTTTTTTACGTCAATATGTGATATTGCTATGTAGTAATCAATGTAATAAATATCTAGTTTAAATAAAATCGAAGATTTAATAACATAAAATAAAAGTAGCATCTACTTCGATACAAATTTATTTGGTTACTTTTATCACTGTCATAGTTTTTGAATATAGAAATAATGGCCAATGTTTTTAAAAATTACTTAGCTTATCTAATCCTGGCCTAGCTCAAGAGATGCCCATCCTATATATATTTTATAGAGACGTTCTTAAAGTGAAATCCTAAAATAATTTTACGAATTAATTATAGCCATACTCAAATATTACATTATGATATTCGAATGTTTGGTATTAGAATCTAAACACAGGTAAGCTATATTTCAAGATACAAAATACAATAAATATATTCAAAAGCATTAAAAGTTCTTAATAATCTAAAATGTGAACCCACTGTTTCCAATGTATTTGAATGTAAAGTGAACTCTAGGATGCAACTCATCAATGGCATTTGCTCTGGTATATTTAGTTAAACTCTGGTGCCTGTTTCATCTATGAGATCGGGACATAA
>VCJE01002012.1:50853-62089 GCA_024140265.1 Backusella liffmaniae | reverse complement strand
GGAAAAAAAAAAATTTTTTTTTTTTTTTTTTTAATTATATTTTTGGGTCTTCACAATGGAATTAAAAAGAGAGAGACGCTTATTGTTATCATAAAAACATCATCTCTCCTTTCAAAGCACAAAAGGAAAACATTTGATTTGAGCAATACAACATTTTCACTCAAGATTGAACAATAGACTACAATCAAGTGATGCTAAGCTATTGCTAATGTTACCATCCTTATTTGTCGTTTCTGAATGATCCACAAAACAAATGATCAGTCATGAAAACAGGGACAATAAGAGACAGTTGGTGAACCATTTTGCAAAAAATAATAATATCAAGTGTTTCACAATCTACTTTCAGTAACCTAAAAAAAAGCCTTTGTTGTACAAAGTGCTTTGTCCTCCTTTCCTTTCCTTTTTATTGTAATAGCATTCTGGACAAATCTATCAAGTACACATGAAATACACAAAAATGAAGTGCATATATCTTTGTTCTTGTTTTACTAAGGGAGATGTATGGTTTTAGAGAGGAAATGGAAACGAAACGAAAAGGTAGATCCTTGGGTTCGTTTGTTACGATAGCTCGAATTAATGTCACTTTTAATATGTTTATATTTGCATTATCCTCTGTCCTACGGCTCGTACGCTTGGTTAACGACTACCATGAAATTGCGTTTATTAATTTCTTTTTCTTTTCATAAGGGTGCATTGGGTTTATTGAATCATCCTACCACACATTTTACCTTTTTTTCTCTTTGTGAGGTTTTCCATGGCATGAGAGTAGCTTGCTTGTCAGTATCCCTAATCACTCCTGAAAGATATGCAACTGACCATCAAAAGTGAAGACGAGGAACACTATTGTTCACGCGCAATTCCCTTAATGTTTTGTAAAACATGTTTTCAGAGTAAACTCGACTGAGCTTCAAAAAATCCATTTACGTCATTGGCTGATGATTGTCAAGTCGGTTTTGTTTGATATCCCCCCCCCATACTCTTTATCATATATAACCTTTCCAAACCAAGAAAAAAAAATGGTACCTTCTTCTATATCAAAGGGTGCTAGCGTGGTAGGGGTTTCTACTCTACTTCTCGTACTATCTCATTTAAAGTCTTTACCGCTAGCGTATACGGTAAGGTCCTGGTGGCTTCTGAGATCGCTAGTTCAAAGAGCAAGGAAACTGAACCTAGAACCTGAAGGTAAGTTTCTATCTTTTTCTTTTTGTATTATGACTCTTTGACTTATTTTATCCCACTGTTTTTCCTAAGATCTTTTTACCATTGTGAGTCAGAGCGAACGATGTTTATGGGATGATGTCGACTATAACCAACATATGGTAAGATACCACGCATAAATATATTTCTATCTCTTTGATGACTCATATATTTATATTAGAATAATAGGTAAAAAAAAAATATGATATACAAAAATGAGGGGGACTAAACAAAGTAGATAGTTCATATAATAAGAAGCTGGACTTTGGTCGGATCCATTTACTCTATGTGGTTGTGCCCAAGGTGATGATGGACCCCGACCATCACATCTTTGCCCATAACGCTGGTGTATTTACACTTTTCAAGAAGGAGATCCCTCCACTCTCACCTTACACCATCCAGACCAGAGTTTGGACATGGAATGAAAAATGGCTATTTTTACAGCACCGGTTTTTATTGGATGAGAAAAACATTGTGTGTGTTGCTGTGAGCAAGATTGTCTTTAAAAGAGCTTCAGGAAAAACGGTGCCTCCAATGGATATATTTGATTTATGTGGGCATATTTTCAATAACGAGTATCAGGATATACGAAAAAAGAATTGGGAAACTGCACACCAGTTGTTGTCAATGGATAAACTCTTTGGTGATGAATGGGATGGCCCGGTGTTTAAGTCCAAACTTTAATAAACTTGTATATTTAAATTATTACTTTGTATGATTAAAAAATAGGTTGTTGCTCATATGGGCTGGATGCGAGTCAGTCATTCAAATATAGCATTGTTCCAATTATTTTTTTTAATATTTGACCGACAGGGTCGAGTTTGACTCAAAAAAATGAATTATTCATATATTTATTTATTCATTTGAATGTGTTGGTGCATCAGAATCAATTATTGTAGTGCCAGAACCGAAAGAAAGCCTTTTATACTCTGGTTCCATATTGCTATCCTCATGGACACTATCATGAGTATTTGAGTTGCTTTTTTCTGGTTTTGGATCTTCGTCAGATGTTCTCTGTGAATTCTTCAGAGCGAGAAAGACTTGGTCATCAAGGTAGTAGTTTTTCATTACAAGTTCCAATAGCTGATTTCGTGCCTCTATACGTGATACACGCGCTTCCAGGTCTTCTTTTTCCAGCAATGGCTTGCTTGATGAAGAAGAAACATCCATCAAATCCACGTCGTCTGAATTCTCTTTGAAAACATCAGTAAATCTTTGATGAACAGGGTCGATGAATGGAACTTGAGCCTCTTCGATACGGAAATGATCTCCAATACAGTGGAGCGTACTTGTCTTCTTCCATGTCCAATAATGGAAGACTCCCCAAGGGGTGCTTGGACGGGTACCAAATAAAAATACTTGTAATGCTGCAATTAGTCCAAGTACCCCGCCGATTGATCCGAATATACCAAGAACAGTGCTGTCTCTTTTCTGAGTAATTGTTGTCTGTTTAAACCCTTTAGGGGTTATAGTAATGGAGTTAAAGTAAGAAAAGTCGCCGGTACTGGAATCACCGTACTGAATTGCGCTAGATTCATCATGGTATATCTGAATTTCTGAACGTTTTGTATAAACTGGGAAAAGGCCCATGTAGTTCCATTTACGGTCTGTGGCAATATCTTCATAGAACACTTCTTCATATTCAATGGTGGCGTACGTATTTAGTTGGATCGTAGCTTGAGATTCGCTTTTTGTCTCATTCAAAATCCAATTTTGTATGTCTCTGTTCGAGACACCCGAAATGTTTTTATGATTAAATATGATTCGATTGAAGTCTCGATCTTTTGTATAAAATTGGATAAATATTGATCCTTGGCTACTGGGGCTATTCAAATTATTTCCACTAATTGTCAATGAAATAGAAGAATTCGATTGAGTTACTATTTCAGGTTTGTCTGGTGCATATAAGTGGCAGTACATGTTTGTGGCCCCATCAGTAACCACTTGGGTGGAATAATGTGGGGTATAGTAGAAGCTACTGATATTACTGGTATTAACCACGTTATGTATAAAAGAGTAACTGTATGATAAGTTATGTTGTTGGTCCCAACTGGAATAGCAAATACGAAAATCTAGAGTAGTTATATATTAGCTTAAAATTGGATCCTTTCCTATAAACACTATGGTTTATACCTGGTACTGTAATAGTGGTACTATACTTAAGAGATGTTGATGTAGAAATAGTACTTGTTATCACATCATTTATATTGTAAATCAGGAAAGTGATAAGTACGAAAAACAAAAGAATTCGTACAGTAAGTCGTGATACCTCTGCCCATTTTGGTTCGCCATTTCTGTACAAAAGCATTTTTTCAAAAAATTTCTGAAGTATAAATTTGACTGTATTTGTATTATGTAAAATATAAATGTTACCTTCTATCCCAGAACACAGTCTTTTTAAACGGTTTCCAAATGGTTGGTAGTCGCTTCCGGTTAGCTATTATAAATAAAACTATAATCAGGAAGACTACAGCACATACGGATATTAACCCAACAAACTCGAATGCTGGACTAAAGGTGTAGTTATTATTTTCGCCATAAAGAGATCTGACCCATTTAACTTGTACAGTTTGCTCCGTGACTCTGAAATTATCGTCTGTTAAAGGAAGT
The DNA here is from genome assembly GCA_024140265.1 of Backusella liffmaniae. NCBI lineage: Eukaryota > Fungi > Mucoromycota > Mucoromycetes > Mucorales > Backusellaceae > Backusella > Backusella liffmaniae. The sequence continues at coordinate 58,282 of VCJE01002012.1, read as the reverse complement.
ACATCAACTGTATTTATCTCCATATCTGTATTCTCGACTGTCATTTTACCTTTTCATTTAAGAAAAAAAAAAAAAAATTGGATTATTATATATATAATAGATAGGTATTTAAAAATATTTACCAAAGAGTCTAACTAAATACCTTTTCTTTAGGTTTAGTAAAGCTAAAGAACTATCGTAAATAGGCATATCTGCCTCTGAATCAACGGTACCCTTTCCGAGACTCCAATGATAATCATTTAAATTTAAGATAGAAAGCCCAGCGTATGTTGTTAGTTTATTACTTTGTTTCTGGTAGCCACCATAAATATAGAGTAAATCGTTTTTACTATCTATTTGAGCCGGTGCTTGAGAAGTAGTACCGTGAGTTGGACTCTCATTCTTTGTTACTTTTATTCCCCAAGTATTGGTACTAGGGTTGTATATGTGAAGATTAGAAGCGTCATGATATAAGGATCGTTGGCTTTTTCCCATTGTAGTTAACTTGAATTCACCACCAAGCAATACGAAATTTTTTTGACTGGAATATATATATTATAAGCTACGAATTAATATAAATTTACATATAAATTTACTGCTATGCCTTACCTATCTAAAAAACCTATAGAATTGAGATAGGACATGTTTCCAGGATAGGGTAAAACAGTATAGCTCTTATTTCTTCTGTCATAATACCACGCGCTTGATAGTGGCTCAGGTGTATAAATATTAGACATATAGAAACCACCTAAAATATATACTCCATAAGTATCATTCGAAACAGTTACGTGTTGGAAACGTTCATAAAATGTTTCATTTTCTTCATCTACAGCTATTGCCAATGTTTCGACTCTCCATTTCCGCGTGTAGATATTGTAGTAATGAGGTAAAACGGCACGACTTTTTGATTGATATTTCCTGAGAGAACTGTTCTGATCGTATTTTGGTTGTGCCAAAACCAAAATTTCGGAGGAATCAGGGAACAAAACGGCGCTGCATTTGTAGCAAATGGGGCCATGGCCTTCGTTTTCTAGCTGTAGTACCATTTTGTCATTGTATTCATCTAGTGTGTATGAGAAAATTTTATCATTTCCCTCAGGTTGATTATACTTGTAACCTCCATACGTATAAATTGTATTGTTATGAACCATAGTAGCAACATCAGACATTGAAGGTGGAACTGGAACATCACTGCCTTTAATAGTAATAGGAAATGCACAGTACACAACTTGGTTGTATAAATGTAGCACTAGTAACAGGAAGAATAGTTTTATGGAGCCCATTAGTAAACAGTTTTTATTATTTCTAGGAAAACCTACGAGTTATTCATTATTTAAATAAGATATATATATATAACTACGAAAAAATGGCATGTACGTTTTCTAAAAAAAAAAAGTAAGGAACACAAAGTCCAAAAATGTGCTTCGGCTTTGAGGAGGCGTTGATTAGACTATAGAAAACCTCTCAGCCATGGGAGTACAGCATTGTAGTTTTCGTAAATTGTGATCAGATTTAAAGTAAATGGTCTTTTAGGCACTTTATTTTATTTATTTTCGTATCAAGCATTATAAAACGTTAGAGTTAAGGTTGTTTTGGATAAAAAGATTTCATAAAGCAAATTAGAAATATATTTGGCACATTATATTATTGCTTGCACAACATTATATACGGCAGCTCTATCAGCATTACTGAATCAAACACATATTAATCCATAAATGAGTTAAAATCACAAGTATTTAAAAATAGATGCCGATAAATCATATTTCATGAGACCATTTTCAATGACTTATCATGCTTATAAACATAACAATGGTATAAGCACTTTTGGATTTAATAATCAAAGCTTGGAGGTCATGAGTATGTTAACGGTCTGTGCGATTTGTGAAACAAATATACTTTGCCCATTTTTCTCACTTTTCGAATTTTCTTTAGACTATAATTTCCTTTTTGAAAACAAGCAATTGCCACATTTAAACGAAATGTATAATACATAGATAAAAGGCAACTGGTTAGATTATGGTCGATGTAACATAATCAGTAAATAATACATAGTATATTGAATTTCAATGATCTTTAACTTGGATTACATATTTCCTCATGTATGAATAAGTTTATAAAAAAAAAAAAACCCTAATGTATGTCTATATCCTATTTCATTGTTTCTATATATCATCATTGTGCTACATTTTCAAAGATGGAGTTGTTTTTCAAGCCTTTTTGTGTGTCATTTCTACCGCATTGTATTTTTTTTATAAAGCTATCATTTAGTACAAACAATGGTAAGTAAACATGACTAAAAAAATACTATTCTAAATACATTGGATTGTTTCTTTTTTATTAATATATATGGATATGAAAAGGATAAATAAATTATGGAATTTTTTTTTAAGAAAAAAAAAACGTATGAGTGCAAATACATTAGGCACACTGTTATGTTCTTCGGTAGGGCATTGGATATGATTCATTAATAATAGAATCCGACTTTAATGGGACTGTATCATAATATTGCTTTTCGTCGCAAGTATCCTCCTGGTTATCCAATTCGGCGATCACTTGATGCTCCCCTTCTCTAGCTCGCTGTCTTGCACGGCTTAATGTAATAAATACTTCATCGTCGATATAGTAATTTTTCATAACCATTTCCAGCAACTGGTTTCTTGCTTCGAGACGTGACATGCGCTCTTCTAATTGATCTCTACCGAGTAAAGGAGTGTTTAATGATACATCGTGTAGGTTCTCATCAAAGTTGCCATCAAGATTCTTTTTGAACACATCTGAAAATCTTTTGTCTACTGGATTTACGAAAGGAATTTGTGCTTCAGGTAAGTGGAACTGATGCTCCAAGTCGCGTGATATGCTATGATGTCTCCATGATAAGTAGTGCAGTACTCCATAAGGTCGACTAGGACGGGTACCAAATAAGATTACTTGAAGGCCAGCGATTAATCCAATAACACCACCAATGGATCCAAATATATCAAGAATGGTGCTGTCTCTCTTTTCTGTAACTGTTATTATTTTAAACTCTTGAGGAGTTAAAGTGATTGAATTATAAAAGTACTGTCCTTCTGAGTTTACCGCAAAGTTGTTTGGTATAATAGGTTCACTGTGGTCTATACTCAACTTTGAGTACTTGTCGAAATTGGGGTATACACCAACATAGTTCCATTTGCTTGATTCTTGAATCTGTTCATAATGAGTTTCTTGATAATGAATTCTTGTATAGGAGTTTGGATAGATGGCAACTTGTAGATCACTTTGTGTTTCATTTTGATACCATTTTTGTACGTCGGTCTGGTTTATTCCGGGCATTTTCTCGTTGTTAAATATATACCGATTTATATTTTCTTCTCTTCTATAAAGCTGTATGTAGACGACTTCCCAACTGCTAAAGGTGGATCCAATAGTTGTAAGCACTATAGAAGCATTTTTACTAGATACTTTTACAGGATCTTCGGGGGCATACATAAAGCACTTCATGCGAGAGTCATTGCTCATTTCACTTGAGTAGTGTGGAGTATAGTAAAAACTTTTGATTGGGTTCAAATCGCAAGCCAACTCTAAATTGTTTCCTGCGTATTTACAACTTGGTGCAAGAGTGTAATCCGAGCTCCATCCTGAAAAACATATGCGAAAATCTATATAGATTAATTAGAATGTGTTGTCTTTTTTTTAAAAAAAGAAAAAGGGGGGTGGTAGCTTTTACCTGGAATCTCGACAAATTCCGTGTTATTACGGAATGTGGATGTAGATATAGTGCTTGTAAGAACATCATTTATATTATAAGCTAGAAAAACCATAATTATTCCCAATGAAAGAAATCTGATAAGTAATCGAACGGCTTCTGCCCAGTTTGGTTCTCCTTTTCTACATGAATTTATTTTTAATAAATTTAAATTATTAACATCAAATGGCAATCCACTACACTTTTCCATATCCTTTTTCTTACCTTGGATTCCACAATATGGATTTTTTAAGCTCATGCCAATATACAGGTAGATTTTTTCTTTTAAAATACAAGAATAAACCCACAATTATAGCGGCAATACCGAGAGTGCATATGAGTCCAATGTACTGAAGCGCCTTGTTTTTGGGAGGACTGTTGTTGTTTTCGGCAGTTGAGCTAAGCCAGTTAATGGGCTGTGTTTGATTTTCATAGGTTTTATTATTGAAATTAGTTGCATGTCTCAAATCAAGTATGTCAATGGTATGAGGTTCTAAATAAACGTTGTCATCTGATCTCATACCTAGTTGAAGGAAATAAGAAAAAGTTGGTAATTGTGTATGCATTTACAATAGTGAACCTATTACCAAAAAGATTTACAAAGTAAGTGTTGTTTATCACCGCAGCAGAAGTTACTGAAATAGGAACTTGAATTTCAGAGTTTTCTTCAGGGGCCCCATAGATCCAGATATTTCTCTCCAAATCCAGCATAAAGAAACTGCTATATGAGTACTTGTTGAAATAATCAAGGTAGTAGCCACCAAAAGCATAAAGAAGTTTTCTGCCATGATCCACCTGAGTTGCTGAACCAGCAAGTCCAGGGGGAATCCAATAAGAATTAGTTTTAGTGTGGGTATAATTCCAAGTATCAGCAGTGCTATCATAAATATGTAAGACTGACATGTTATAACACATTCTATGTACAGCGTATTCAGTAGTATTACATCCTCCAAAAAGTACAAGATGTCCATCTCTAAATACATTCAAAATGACATAAGTAATTCATATTACTTGTATCTTTTGAACTTTTATATACATGTATCTTACAGGTCAATATATGACATGGGGTCGACAAAAGAAATATCTTCTGGGAGGCGTATAGCTGTATAGCTTTCGTCATGTCGATTATAGTACCAACCATCTATTATCAGTGGATTTCCTGATGAGTCTACTGTTTCATTTTCTACATCTCTTTTTCGTAAGTCCGATGTGTAACCTGTTGTATTATAGGTTGAAGAATTGGTGTAAGACTCGGGATAGTAATATGTCCCATTAAAATTAGCATTGGCATCATAACTTGTTTGGTTTTGACTTGTATCTGGGCCTAAGGGTAATGGTCCACTTGTAGTTGTGTGATCAGAAAGGCTTAGTGAATGATAAAGACCACCTAAAATATATACACCGTCATTTCCATTCATAACCGCTGTATTGTAAACTCTTCCAAAAAATGTTTGATTTTGTCCGTTCATTGTTTTGGGAGGTGCGACTCTCCAAGTTCTCTTGATGAGATCATAGAAATGTGGTAAAACTGTCTGATTTGGTGCAAACATTGTGTGATTGGTATAGAATATACTGCTTTCATTGTAGTTTGGCTCCGAAAGTACTAGCATTTCTGTCGAATTTGGAAACAAAACAGCGTTACAATAGGTACATATTGGGCCCTGACCTTCGTTTTCTAATCTAACAGTCATTTTTCCTGTTGATGGCTCCAATGTATACGAAAAAAGTTTATCGGTTCCGTTGGTTTGAGAGGACTTGACGCCCCCATATGAGTAGACTGTATTGTTATGAACTATTGTGGAAGCACTGTATAGGTATGGCAGAAGTGGAAGATTATCGTCTTCAATGGTAACAGGATATGCACAGTGAACATGAATGATTAATGTGGATAACAGCAGCGTCAAATAGACTGCTAGTGACTTCATTGAATTAGGGAATTTTATGATCCTTTGATTATTTAATAATTGTTTATAGAGGTATTAGTAGCGTATATAATTGAGAAATAAGATAAAGAAATGTTGTATACATATATCAAATGGATTACTATTTTATATAGACTTGATCACAAATGTCACAAAGGAATTAGGTCTCAACCCGCGTTATTTTAACTTTATTTAAAGCGACTCAGCCCCGGTGTAATGACAGTATATTTTTTATATCTTAATCCATGTGGATGGATGGATTCCAATACTAGGTATTTGCTTGATTGCATATATACATTTTTTTGGTACTAGATAAAACTTATTTTTTATTAGAAATGTTGGACCATGACACTACCAAGCTATGAATATTTAGTTTTCAAGTTTAATAAACAATACAACTTGTGTCCTATCTGAGGTAACATGGTACAAATATAGTATAAGAAAAAAGAATGCCCAAGTCAAAAACTACTTATATAATAAAATCCTCTCTAATTGGTTATTCTCGTTATTAACACTATACACTTCATCATACTTTATAATGTATAAAATCTGCTATATAGTGAATACAGGTATTGTGAACTAGTTGGATTAAAATAGTAATAGTAATAAGACCATCTGATATTAGTAATTGTACCAAGAGAAAAGACTGAATGCCTTGGGCTTGCTAATTTGTGAAACCAAAAAACTGTAAGATATGTTACTAATGTATCAAAGGTTAAATGTTGAACAGGAGTATTCCTTTGTTTTCTTTTTTGGGGGCATCGATTTGAACACTTTAATGGTATTGAAATATATAACAGCATTGATCCAAATGATATTCAGTTCCCTTCAATAGAACCATGGAGAAGGGAATAGCTAAATTGAATATATTTTAACCATTTTTGTTAATAAACAATGATTTTTCCAAAGTCTAAAAGGTGACTTGAGTTATCAATAGTAAAATAATTTTTGACAGAGTTACTATATTGCTTTTTTGGTTACCACAATTTAAAACTGAAAAGTAGTACATGTGAACATTAAATTATGGCCAATACTCTGTTGTTGTTAATCATCTTGTATTACATACACAGACAGTAAGCTTAGTAACACAAATAATATACAAGAAGTATGTGTTGGCTGATGGCATGGGACAAAGAAGTTAAGCCTATTGAAATTAGTAGTTGATATTACTGTTGAACATGATGATAACAGGTTTGTATTATTAATAGGAACAGCATGAATCTACCAAGTTGGATCAATATTTGTCACATTATGTTTATACTACATTTTGAAAATAAAAGATCAACTGTCAAGAGAGAGAGTAGTAACCTGGTTTCTACATTCTGTATTATTTTCTATTAGTGCATTAAAGTATGGCAAAGAATAAATAAAAATAGAAAAGAGTCAAAGCCCATCTATTTTAATCCATAACGTGATAGCAATAGAAAAAGAAGCCCCCAAACATATGGGAAGATATTAAACTTGGTACAACCTTTTTGAAAATGAAAAGGCTCATCTTCCCATACATTCGGACATTATTAGAACAATTGATCAATACACGCATGTACATTACCTTATGATATAGTTTAGAACGCATTTGAGCAAAATAAAAGCAATCTCATTTATCTATGCTATCCATTTTATTAAGTAGCGTTCATATTATTAGATTTTTTGGACTACAAAAATCTACCTTATTTAACATTAAAGTTACAATGCAAGTCATCCATGAAATAAATTCAAACTCGTAATTTCCAAAACGTGGCTAAAGGCGGCTTTACATGATATCATTGGTCAGTTATATAAACAGTCTTTTCATTCAAGTAAA
>VCJE01002012.1:26448-48919 GCA_024140265.1 Backusella liffmaniae | reverse complement strand
TTTTTTTTTTTTTTAAAAAAAAAAAAAAAGAAAAGAAAAAGATTTATACACGGATCATTCTTTTTAAGCATATGATCACTTGTGTGTTTACGGGAATGATCATCGCTTTGCTTATCATATTACTATCGTTTGTCCCTGCTTGGAACGTAATAGGTCGTGTCAATCCGAGGGAACTTGATGTGGTACAAATACTTTTTTTAAGGTTTAATGTTAGACACAATGAAAACAAAATAAAACGAAACCATTCACAATATTTAATAAAGTAAAATAATATATTGGCTTGCATCAGTTATATTGTGTCTCCTTCTTTCCTTCACTTCTCCTTAATTCGCAATAATTAAATAAACGATATTTATTTCGTGCGAAAAAGAAATCCAGCACGGCCAACAAAATTAGGTTACATAATCGATTATAGTTCTACCACGTTTTAGGGGTATGAACCTTCTGGATCTTACACAAGCAAGATGCATTACGTTCTGTAGCATTGAATAGTGAAAATCATGTATTCTTACAGGCCAGGATTTTGTCAGGCCATTTGAATCGGCTATCCTTGTATAAAAAGAGTTTAGTGCGCTTTGATAATGTACTTGTTTTGCCGAATAGGTAACACAAACATCGTATGTATTATTGTCATATTGGCGATTTAAATCGTTTTATATAGCAATAATGTGATGTTACCATTTAATCAATTCATTTTAATACCCGCAACATACATAATATCATGAGGATCACTAAAAGTTGGAAAATGCTCATATAAAAGGGCCAGAAGTTTTATTAGGCGAGTCTTTTCTGTACTTTTATTAGAAAACTATCACATTTTATGTGTCTAAATTTTGATTGATAATGATTAATAGTAATAACTTTTGATTAGTAGAATAATAGTAACAGATATCGTTTTTATTATATTTTATTTTGTGTGTTGATATCATACCCATATTTCAAAAATGACCTGTTTCGAGTTTGAACGATTTAAACTAATATTGAATAAGAAACAATAGGAAAAAAGTTGATCGAAATAGGCGTAACTCTATAAGCTCAAAAGCGCAGAATGAATGAGTCTAACTCGGTAACCTGTCAATTAAGAGACAAACAGAATGAGAAAAAAAAATAGTTGATCTCCAAATTTGTATCACTGGTCTTTCCCATTCTTCTCCCTGTTATTTTTTTTTCTTTTCTTTCCTATTTTTTCCTTGGTTTTTCTTTCCTACTTTATTATTTTACGTTTCCTGCACTATATAAATATAGATACTCCTCATTATTATATACACACATACATATACATATAAATATAAACATTAACGTAGACATACACTTATCTATAGCATTAAAAGATTAATTTTCAAAGCTTTATGGATAGCGATAATAGCCAAAGGCATGGACCATCGCCTTCTAGTTCTTCATCGCAAGAACAACTAAAGATAAACGCTAGAAGTCCATCGAACGAAGAAGACTCAGCTTCTTCTCGTAAACGAACTCGCGCCTCACCTGATCAACTAGCTGTACTTGAAAAGACCTTTAGTATGAACCCAAGTCCCAACAATAGAGTACGTGAACAACTCTCGCGAGAGCTCAATATGTCCGAGCGATCCATTCAAATATGGTTTCAAAATAGACGCGCTAAAGTAAAGAATATCGCCAAAAAGACGTCTATCCTTTACGATGAAACGATGAAAATACAACAATATGCTATCGCTGCGGCGAACGCAGCTTGCCAGGCTGCTGCTTTTAATGAACAACAAGCTTCTCCTGGTACTCCGATCAAAACAAACCCTGATCTATACTATTACTACTATTACTATTATTTCAATTATCGACAACAAGAGCAGCAGCAACAGCGACAGAAGCAGGCAAGCTTAGCGCAAAACTTTTCACCATCGTCTTCTAATACTACTGCCCCAACGCCACCTCCACCTACTTCAATGATGACTATACCACCCCCACCACCCCCACCTCCACCTATTCCAGCATCTTTGTCTGTTGATCGACCTTCTTCTCCATCAAATACATTCTCATCTGATACTTCGCCACAAACTCAACCTTGGCCTGGAAAGCAATCGAGTTACCAGGGTACAACTCGTACTAGAGCACATACCATAGGTCCAGGTGGATATCAGGAATACATGAAGAATAAGTACGTTGATCGTGGACATTCTACCGAATTAATGCAGAGTTTTAGTTCATATGATGCTTCAAACTACGGTTATATTTCAAATTATAATACTACTATGCCTCAGCCCCATCCCCCACAACTACAACCACGACCATCTTCAAGCAAGGATTCCACCTCCAAGACTTCCAATAGAATAGATATTCCACCAGACAAATCTTTAAATTTAATTCAAACGGATAATACGATGACTATATCTACCCAACAACAGCTTCCCTTTTATAATCAGCCTCAACATATTAGTTGGGAAAATTCTCCCATACGTAAGTTTGGATTATTCTTTAAAAGTAATAGCATATTAAAAGCAATTAATCTTATTTCTTATTATATATATATTATATATATATACATTGTAACTACGGGGTATACTCTACATAACTATACCTATACATACTTTTATTCATATAAATTTGTATGTGTGAATTTCTCTCTAATAGCACATCCAATTGGAAGTAGCAATCGATCGTCGTCGTTCGCTGATTACAACACCATGCCCTTCGAAGATCCAACTAACCGACTCGTGTTCTCGGTATCAGCAATTAAGATCGGGACATGGAAACGGGTAGGCTATCAAAGCCAAGATATATTATGCTTTTTTGATAATCAAAAGTCATCATTCAGTTGGTGCGTTTGCGATGGCCCTCAGAGATACAAAATTGAGTTTGGTCAAAATATAGTGCAGAGTATAAAGCTCGAACAAATCCTAGGAAGAGCAGGATGGGCACGCCTGGAATTTCAAGTGATACCAAATCTAATTTATTTTTATATGGAATCCGCAACACAAAATACTTGGTCACAGTGTCGAGACTACACAGAAGACAAACAGGCTACCTTGGTAAAATATCATCACCTAGACGGGTCAATTCTCTCGCTAAAGGCAGAATTGGATCAACTTGTACAGCGAAATCCGGTTTTCAAAAACTTGATAATACAAACGGATGTTTATCCTTCAAATTTAACTGATAGATCTGAACAATAACCAGAAACTTAATCGTTTGTAAATATTAGATATGTTTTTTTTTTTTTTGTTTATTATTATGCATAAATAGTAAGCAAATTTATGAACTAAATATGATTGGAACTGATATTAAATTATTATGAAGAAATTAATACATCACCCACTTACTCACACACACACGCCCCACCCCCTTTCCTTTACTATGATCTTTTTTTTTCCCTTTTGTTGTTGTTAATTGTTCTATTTTGATTTTTGAATAAATAACCCTAATTAAATAAATCAAAAGGGAGAGCATGAATAATATATATATGAACAAAATCATATGCTATTTCATTCGCAGATCACTTTTTAATTTTCTTCTCTATGATTGTCATTCGATCATTGATGACTTGCAATTGTTTTTAATTCAAATCAAGGTTTATCTTATTAATCTCTCCAGTATTTTAGAATTGAGTATCTCTAATGAAGAGGTTAGAATGAAAATTACACTATTATAAAAGTGATATGTATGTTACAAATCAATTGCTTAAGTTGTAACAATAAACAATGTTGCTGTGTTTTATAAACAAATAATTGTAAACTGTTTTACAGCATGATTTATACAAAAAGCAAAATTATAAATAAACAGCATGTTATCTATAACCAATATTATTTTTACAATCGGATAAGTTATCTATAGAAGGCATTACTTTAAATTCAAATCGGAATAAATTTGATTAAAAAGATTAAACCCCCTCTATAGTTCTTTGAAATACAATTGATTAAGTGGATGAAAGTTTGATACCTCTTTCTTTACTGATGAAATGTCTTGCTAGGGAACGGTTTCCTATACAGAAATAATCAGTGTAGATTCTAAAGATATACACATTGTTTATCATTTATTTTCTTTAGGGATGCTAGTAAATAAAGATGAAAGAAAAATTAAGGAGATGCAAAGTGAAAGTAGTCACTGCACTGTGTTGGGACTTCTTACATTGAAAATGTATTCTCTCTTCCATTAAGTTGTATCTCACTTATTCTAGCCTTAATCTGGATAGTTCTGCATAAATTAAATTGTTATATAATTGAAAATAATACTATATATTTACAGTTATAGCTATCATTATGAATAGTTAATCGAACTTGACGCCATTCTTCAATTTTCAAAATTTGCTACCTACTATCTGTGTCTGACAATGTGATGATCTGGGCTTATGAATGAATCGATCCGATGCGTTAATCTAAATTTAGGCTATATAGCTACCTGTAGTGTTCTTATTAAACACTATTAGAAAAAACACTTTTGAAAACTCCATTATTATTTTTTAAAAATAGATACAAAATCGCTTACACAAGATTCTGGAACTATTTTAGATTTTGACAGAATTTCTGGCAGACCCCACCTAGAACAAATATAAACCGATTCATTCTTAATTAAATAAAATGGGTTTTGCTATTCAAAAGCATTAATATTATCTGGTGGCCTTTCACTATGATCTAATGTGACACAAAACGCGTGGGCCATATTTTTTCATGTGCAGCTGCTTTATGTGTTTCATGTTGCTAACCAAAGACCGTATCCGTTTTAGTTCAAATTTAGAATAGCCTAATTTTTCTGAATAAAGCATATATATTCAACCATGTAATGGGTGGCCAGGTACTGGGTGTATTATTCACTTAATTAACTTGGATTTTAGGTAGATTATCGTATCACCAAATCAGAATCGAGTATTTTTATTCTATGTATTGATTAAAGCAATGGCGCTTCTTAAGAATTGCTTACCTTTTTTTTTTAAAAAAAAATGATATGGTAGATAAACGTATACTATGCTAACATTATTATAGTATACAATCAGCTGAATACCCCAGTTGCTTTCATTCGATCAGTTACAATATGCAATAATTATATTTGTTACAATAATGTTTATTAAAGAGCTCTGATTGGAGCTGATACTGAATTTTGAATTATGAAATATCGATATAAAACCAACTTACCCACACACAGTGCTATTCTTTATCTTTTTGTTGTTGTTGCTTATTCTATCTTAACTCTTGAATAATCAGTCTTAATAAAACCCTTATAAAAAATGAGAGAAGTTATTTCTGTTCACGTTGGCCAAGCTGGTGTCCAAATTGGTAATGCCTGTTGGGAGCTTTACTGTCTTGAACACGGTATTCAGCCTGACGGTCAAATCCCCCAAGAACTCAATACTGGTGACAACTCTTTCGATACTTTCTTCAGTGAGACCAGTGCTGGTAAGCATGTTCCTCGTACCGTTATGGTCGATTTGGAACCTACCGTTGTGGACGAAGTCCGCACTGGTGCTTACCGCCAGTTGTTCCATCCTGGTAATTTTTTCAACTTGAGAATAATAGCTTATGACATAGAGTGCTAACCTTTCATTATCTACATTAGAATTGTTAATTACCGGCAAGGAAGATGCCGCCAACAACTATGCTCGCGGTCACTACACCGTTGGTAAAGAGTTGGTTGACTCTGTCTTGGACCGCATCCGCAAGTTGGCTGATAACTGTACCGGTCTTCAGGGTTTCTTGGTCTTCCACTCCTTCGGTGGTGGTACCGGTTCTGGTTTCGGTGCTCTCTTGATGGAACGACTCTCCGTTGATTACGGTAAGAAGTCCAAGCTTGAGTTCTCTGTTTACCCTGCCCCTCAAGTTGCTACTTCCGTTGTTGAACCCTATAACTCCATCTTGACCACCCATACCACCCTTGAGCACTCCGATGTTTCCTTCATGGTTGATAACGAGGCTATCTATGACATCTGTCGCCGCAACTTAGACATTGAACGCCCTTCTTACCTCAACCTTAACCGTTTAATTGCTCAGGTTGTTTCTTCCATCACTGCTTCTCTTCGTTTCGATGGTTCTCTTAACGTTGATTTGAACGAGTTCCAGACTAACTTGGTTCCTTACCCTCGCATTCACTTCCCCTTGGTTACCTATGCTCCCATCATCTCTGCTGCCAAGGCCTATCATGAACAATTGTCTGTTCCTGAAATCACCAACGCCTGTTTCGAGCCCAACAATCAGATGGTTAAGTGTGATCCTCGTCACGGCAAGTACATGTCTTGTTGTTTGTTGTACCGCGGTGATGTTGTACCCAAGGATACCAACGCTGCCATTTCCAACATCAAGACCAAGCGTACCATCCAATTCGTTGATTGGTGTCCTACTGGTTTCAAGGTTGGTATCAACAACCGCGCTCCTGCTGTTGTTCCTGGTGGTGATCTTGCCACTGTTCAGCGTGCCTTGTGTATGTTATCCAACACTACCGCCATCGCTGAAGCTTGGGCCCGTCTTGATCACAAGTTCGATCTCATGTATGCTAAGCGCGCTTTCGTCCACTGGTACGTTGGTGAAGGTATGGAAGAAGGTGAATTCTCTGAAGCTCGTGAGGATCTCGCCGCCCTTGAGAAAGATTATGAAGAAGTTGGCTCTGACTCTTTGGGAGACTCTGAGATTGAAGATGCCGAAGAGTACTAAATTTCGCTTTATATATACAATTGATTGTTTTGCGAAATTAATAAAAATTGAACCATGTTCATTTTGTAAGCTTATATAGCTTAATTCTTCTTGAAAAATGTTGTAGCTCTACTAAATGATGTGGGTGCATGTCTGAGTTTAGCCCAAATTGATTTGTTGATTTCATCAGCCCTGATGTGTTTCAGGTACCATAACCAACAAAACTTCATCAATAAATGTCGTGCTTGCGAGTTAGTTTTATTTGGCAACAATGCTTAAACTTATGGAGAGTTGGTATTCGTCATACTATTCGTCATACTAACTTTTAGAACATTTGTGCTCTGCAATGATAGAGCCTGTTGTAAATGTACATTTTGAATTTCAGTCTGACAAATAGAAACAGGCCAATGCTGATTTCCTGTTTAGTACATATTAATCATACTTGAGATACAATAACATTTCTGTATTTTTTATAAAATGTACTATTTTTGTTATCAATTTCTTTTACTCTTTATTGCATACATAATATGAATATATCTGATACTTCACTTGATTCTAAAAGGGCTGGGCATGGAATACAAATCCACACTGACTCAAAACGGTGGTGGCCAAAAACAGTGTATCATACCTATTGGAGCAAGCTCTATTATTGGATACGAAAAAACATTTTTTTTGTTTTCATGTTTGCTATATTTTCTATCTTTATAAGCATGACTATGAACATGCTGTATTCTTCTCGCTTACATATGCTGAAGCAGTCCATGTTTAATGACATAGAAGAGGCGGCCAATAAAGGCTTCAAATTACAACTACATCATGACAGGCTGGTGCAAACATTGGACTCTGAATTTTTACTGCCAGATACTCAAATGGACTGGGTTCAAACTAACTCATCAAAGCCAAGAGCAGCTTTTGTAGTCATCACACATGAAGAAGAACTTTTCCGTTTAAGAACTACTATGGTTGACCTTGAGGACCGCTTCAATAAGAACCATAACTACCCCTGGGTCATTATTAGTGACAAGCCTCTATCAAGAAAATTTCGCGAGTGGGTTAGTGGAACAACAGAAGCACCGGTATATTTTGGACAAGCTCCTCAGATTGAATGGAACGAACCATATTGGATCGATGTTAAACGAGTAGAAGAAGGTGTAAAAAATAAAGTAAATGATAAATTAAACCATGGAGAGAATATATCTTGGCGAAGAATGACAAGGTAAACAAACATTGATCTAAAAATTTTAACAATATGCTTATATCTGTATATTTATTGTTAGGTATGCTGCTGGATATTTAGCCTATCATCCTCTTTTAAAAGATCTAGAGTTTTATTGGAAAGTGCAACCAGGATCATTCTACTCTTGCGATATACTTGGTGATCCATTCCAGAAAATGAAGGATGACAATAAAAAATTCTGTAAGAATTTTCTGATCACCCATCTATTTGTTTACTTCTTTACTAATTATTTCTTTTTTTTTTGTTTATGAATAGCATTTGTGCTCACCTCAACAGAAAACCACTTGGCTGTTGTAGACTTTGAAAAGAATATTAAACAGTTCATTTTGGACAATAAGAGATTAATTCAGCCTATAAAGAATAGTATATATCCTGCGCTTTTACATGATAAAACTAAGCAGGACGGGTTAGATCCTTCAGTAGAAGAGCGTTTAGGAGAATATAGTGGAAAGACGTCAAACTGCTACATTTTTAATAATTTTATGATTACATCTCTTTCATTTCTACGATCGAACAGCTATAGATTACTTTTTGAATATATGGATGATACAGGAGGCTTCTTTTATGAAAGGTATTTAGCGCGGAGTGTTTTATTTCATGTCAAAACAAAATGCTAATGTGTTTGTTACTATTTACTAAAGATGGAGTGATGGATTTTTTCAAACATTTGCTGTATCACTTTTTCTACATAAAAAAGAGATATCTATTGCTAATCTGGCAGGTTATACCCATGGTGATGCTGCAATTTGCCCTACAGAACCTGAGACCTTCAAAAATCTAGGATGCGTGTGTGATTCTAAAACTTTTAGAAGTAAGTTAAACTTACACATCCTTAACTCTACTAACTTATACTATAATAGTATCTAGAAACAATATATGTTTATCTAAATTTCGTAAACTTCTTGAATAATAACACCAACACATGCAACTTATATATATGTTCTTTGCATGGAAAAAGATTGTATAAAAATACTGAGAATTGGCCGATGCTAGCCATTATTAATAAAGTTTACATTAACTGCTTCATTTCTATATTGTTAGATCATCTGGTATTTGAGCTAAAGCAAAAAGGCATATATACATGCAATTTTATATTGTAGATAGTGGTTTGATTTGTATCAGTCTTTTTTTAATACATGAGCATTATATTGCGTTAGGATTACGTCTATCGAAGTTCATAATATGGTTTATACATAAGTATTCATTTCGTGAATACAATAGATATTCCAAAAACAAAAGAGCCAACTCTCATGAAGCCTTTCATTATCTAAGCTATAGAACTAGTCGAATGATATAGTTAGTACTAAGAATTTCTACGATATTAAAGAGTAGTAATAAGTGAAAAAAAAAATAGCGCAGCGTTATGATTTTAAAGTTACTTGCAATAAGTACTTTTAAATAGCCAAAAGTATTAGGATTGAAACCTATGAATGACAGTATTGATATTTATTCTTTCGATTATATTAATAAACAAGCGACTCCTTTAAACAAATATCTATACTATCTCATAAACTCATAGTACAGTATATCTGATTTGAAAAGTCAGGGTTGTAGCTCATGACTACTTGGGGCTAAACCATTTTTGATAAAATGGATGGTTTATAAACAAATGATACGAGCTTTCTCATAAAATAAAAAGAAAGATTTTCCGCGAAAAATAAATAAATATCTATATTTTCTGTTTTTATGACCAAAAAAAAATCATTACAGACAATATAAAACATGGTTTCTGTTTTGAGTGGAACAGAGAAGTTCAGGAGAACGTTCGGAGCTAAAAAATATGCGCCTTTTTTTTAATGATCAAAAGGCATTTTGAACTGTCACCAGGGGCAATGTGTCTGTTTCACTGCCATGTCGATATGCAGCTCCTTTTTTAGGGCAACGTTACACTGAAGTATTGAAATAAGAGTTTTTTTTTGTTTTTTGTTTTTTTACAGCTGGTTCTTTTTTTTTTTTCATTTCGTCCTTCCTTCCTTTATATTAAAAATACGTTATGTTTCTTTCTAAACTTCTTTCTGGAAGGAACAATACAAAAACCAAGTTGGAGTTACTGGCAGAATCTTGGACGAATATCCAAAAATATTATGAAAGCG
The DNA here is from genome assembly GCA_024140265.1 of Backusella liffmaniae. Lineage (NCBI taxonomy): Eukaryota > Fungi > Mucoromycota > Mucoromycetes > Mucorales > Backusellaceae > Backusella > Backusella liffmaniae. The sequence goes on along the minus strand of VCJE01002012.1, from coordinate 39,002 downwards.
CTGCTGGTATAGTGTTGTTGATACGAGGTTTTTTTTTTCTATATTGTTTTTCTTCTTCTTTTATCCCGGCTAGTAAACAATAGCTATTGTTATCATGCTTTACTTTTATTTGTTTATTTATATTTATAAAAAAGAGGGAAAAGAAGAAGAGAATGACTTTGACTTAATCAATTAAATACACTTTATCTATTCAGATCCTTTAAAAGATGCCGTAGACCTTACACCTATTCCAGGCAGTCTTCAAAATATGGTCAAATTAATCCAGGCTGAGGAGATAGAATATCAAAGACCTAGCGGCAGTTTAGAAACAGGGCCCTGTTTAGAATATCTGCTACAAAAGCGTGTTTTAGAAGAGCTTGTGGAGTTTGCAAAGGTGGATGTAAGTATTTGTTTGTAATTCTAATAATGATAATATTAATAAACTTTAACAAAAATAGACTCCTTACGGGATGAGAATTCACTGTTTACAATTTTTTTGCAGTCTCATTACAAATGTACATGCTCAGTTACTGCCTGAACGTGCAGTCCACGTCCCACTTCAAAAATTAATTACGTCTTGTCACAGGTTAATAACACACCACTATGAACAGATCACTACAGAGGCAGAGATATGCTCAGAGGAACGTATTTCTGCCATATCTGAACTTTCACTTGAACTTGTCAAATTGATGCATGGAATATTTTCACACTTTAAAGGTACAAATGCATTTCTAATGGATCTTTTCTTTGAAAGAGGTTGGTGTCGCTCTTTGGGTGAAAATGTGTGGAAAAGTTCAAAAGATGGGAAAACACTTCATAAAACAAGAGAGATAGTAGAGGAGAAAATGAAATGGAATATGTTTTTGACGGTAAATGTGAATATTTCGATTTCTCTTTTTGTAAGAAAGCCACATCATGAGAGACAACTCTAACCGTTCATTTCATAGCCTCGCTTTGATATCTTCACCTATCTTATTGATTATATGAATATGCCAGGTGAAACTGGTGAAATTGCAAGAGAAGCAATTCTGTTTGCCCTGAGGCTATTAGAAAAGGATCCTGAATATGTTTGCTATGTTGTAGAATATTCTGGGCTATGTGAAGTCATGGTAACACATACTATTTTGGGCATATTTATACACGTCTTTAGCCACTATTTATTATCTGACTATTTGTTGTTTTTTTAACGACGTAGGCTGAACGTTTATCATTGCTGTTTGCTAGTCTGCCGAAAAATATAGGAACATACAGTATTACGAACCATCACCGTATTATTCCAACTAGACCAGCAAGACAAAGTATCCAGTTTTCTGTTCCAGCCATAATCACAAATAACAGTTTGATCATCACTGTAAACGCACAGAACAGCTTCAAAAAGAAAAGGAGAAAACGCAGTCCATTTGATGCAAACTTTGTTCGTTCGCTAGAATATATGAAGGATAATGATCAAATTGTGGATGAATTTTATAGCTTCTGGGAATATTTGAATGACGTATCAAGGGTCGCTGAAAAGCGACTGATGATAGCTCTAATGGCACAGCTAACTGCAATATTTTGGCACCCAATTGTGTGTACTGGGTTAAGTTCACCATGTGCGGATATGGCTGCATCAGTCACAGCATACACAACTGAAATGATCCGTTCTCTAACAGATCAAAGGATGCTTCGCGTATTTTTGGTGGTTCTTATTGGAGAAGAAGGTGGTGCTGGTAGAGATGTTGAACCTGAACGTAAAGTGAATCACGTTATTTTGGATTTAATTGACGATGAACATGACGGAGAATCTACTCATACAGGCGATAACGGTACAGATACAACTAATAGATCTCAAATGACGCTATCTACAGAAAATGAATATGATATGGATATGACACTAAGATTACTGCTGATAAATCGTATGGATTCAGAATGTCATGACTTGGCTCTCGCTACACTCCGTTTGTTTGATACCATCATTGATACCTATAATCAATTTGCTATATATAACCTGGTTCTCCGTAATTATTTAGACATATCACCTAATGGAGAACATATAACCGATATACCTCGAAGAAGAAGTAGTGTCAACGAAGGATTGCATAGTTTGTCCTTAGACTCGGAGAAATCAAATGACACTGAGTCTGAAAAATCACTTGAAGATCCTCCTGAAGGTAAAAAACTGGCAACAAATGCAGACGAAAAGACACAAAAGGTTCAATGGTTGATCGAAAGGTATTATTTAATTAGAAAAACAGCATTATTCAGAGTCTGACAATTTCTATAAAAATATTAGAGTATTATCCCTACTACCTCTGGAGGACCAATTAAAAAAGATCGAATCGCCCCCTTGGTCAGGTGTTATTCAATTTGACTCTGTTAATTACCAAAGTGATGACTCTTATCCTAAAAGCTCGCATGGTGATATGCTTCATCCCATGGGAGAGTCAGTTCCTTTCAAAAACGAAAGCACGCTTCCTGGAAACAGTTATGACGATTATTTTCACGAAGCACAGGAGAGATTTAATTATGCACTTATCTCCACTAATTTCTGGAAGTCACCATATCCTGAAGTGAAATCCAAAAAAGGATTTGAAAAGGAATCGACAGAGCGCAAAACGAGAAATGCTCGACCCAAAAGCATGCCTCTTAATCCATCCATGTTTTTAAATAGCCAAGGATTAAATGCGGACAGGGAAAAGACGACAAAAGTTGAAGCATATGAGGGTTTGTTTTTAAGCCGTTTATTTGATCAATTCGACAGAATGCTGGAGCTGCCCCTGGAGCAAAACCTCTTAATCACAAGTATACTACAAAAGATTGTCGGTGTAGTGGATAAGCGAATGGATAACGTCATTTGTGATTGGCGCGCAGTCCGTATTGGAAATGATGGTACATTATACGGAGGTGTATGGGCTTTACCTAGCACCAAAGGAAATAGAAGAAGTCTGTATGCACTTTTGGAACAGGTATATGACATAAAATTGCGGTTTTATTTTTTAAAAAAAATACATATTAAAGTTCTATGTAGATTACATTTGAAGCTTTAAAGAGAGCGCAGCTCGTACCGAATTTTGAAACTCGTGTTTCTTTGGCAAAGAAACGTGGTATGGAATCAGACTCTACCACTCCACAAGCAAATGGATCACAACCAGATAAACCCCAACGACGTGCTACACTTGCGAATATTCATACCACTTCAACTACGACTAAAAAAGTAAATGAAAAAGGCTGGCCTAAAGCAGATATCCTTGACACTGTAAATAAATCTTCGGATCCTTCTGTCAATCGTAGACCTTCCTTACCAGTACTAACACGATCTGCTGGATTATCATCATTACATGTTCCAAAAGAATTATCTATTCCAGAAGAATTATCCCCGTCAATCGTTTCTCCTTTGACATCATTTTTCCAAGCGACTCAGCGTTCCACTCCAGTGACAATGACCAACCCTTTTGCCAAGCTTTCCAATTTTGTTAATTCTTATATTGTACTTCAAGAGTTCTGTAAAGAATTAGCAGCTGTTATTCTTGTACGTCATACGACTCATCATAATGAAATTGGATACCTCCGTGTATTAGAACAACGCGAACAAATTGATAACATTGGCTCTCCAGATGCTAGCACAAATCACGATTGGCTCATAGATCATAAATTGTTGGATGATGAAAACGTCGCTTATCGAAAAAAGAAGATGGAAAAATGGAAGAATAGGTTTTCTGCTGTCTCTACTCTTACAGAATGGAAGAGCATTCAAGGATCTGATATGATGGATGAGGCTATTGCAGCACGTATAAAGTCAAAAGCAGGTGGTCTGGCAGCAGCCTTAACATAAATGGATATGATCACTGTCTGTTTTTTTTTTTTCAACGCATACACATATGCATTAAAAACATGTTGATGACTTTTAATAAATGATGATAAAAAACCCCCGATTATAATTATTTCACAAAATAGAAAATCTCACATTGAACCCCAAGATCTTAACACAACGGCATACGTTTAATATTTGTATGCAAAGGTAGGCTTAATTTAACAGGATTTCATAAAATATTCTTTCATTTAAAACACCATGCATAGCCTTGAAATGCAACTTTATAAACAGTACATGTTCTACCCGAAAATTAGCGCGCTATATTCCGAGCAAGACTTTATTGCAAAGTCTTGGCCGTATGCCCTTGAACAAGCATTCAACAATAGTGGCATATGCCTCCATTGGTTAGTCAAAATTGAGTTTTTTTAGAATCATATCAAGATACAGTCATTCCATTTCCAATTTGTGCACTTGCTGAAAATTTTCCTGCAATATATCATAAATAAATAAATTAGAAACCAATTCGTGCACTTTTTCACGATTTGTGTATATTTGTATTATAAAAATATAAAAAAGTGCACGAAAATTTTCAGCAAGTGCACAAATAGGAAATGGAATGACTGTATAGAGCCTGTTTTTCATTAGAGGCGATACTCACCCCCAAACGGGCCAAAAATAAAAACATCAGCATGAAAATTGACTTGCGGGTTTTGTGCCCAATGAATACAAAACAGTCGCTGCTTCGTTCATTCATGTAATGGGCTTCAACTGCTTTCATAATTGTTTAAAATTTCTATACTCTAAAAACTGTTTACTCGATTAGATTCCAAGCCTCACATGAAATTATTAAAGGTATTGCTGTAAAATTTTAACTATAGTATTCAAACGCCTGCAAAAATAAAAATAAAAAACAATTTGCTATTGGAGTTTAGGTACATTGATATACAGTGAGGTCAAGGTCAAAGACAAGGTCCAAAATAATCAAATACACTCATATAGAAAATCAATGTTGAGATTAAAGCAGTTCTATAATAAGTCATGACAGGCTTCTCCTTAAAGTTCGAGATATACATCATTTGAGTATCCAATGCTATCCAGAACATGATAAATTTAAAGTTTAAGAATTTTTGCCTGTTATGTTTATTGTTTTGATTTTTGGAACATTTTTCGACATAGTGACGCCAATTGCACCGAGCTCAATGGTAATTCTACTTGACCCAAATCATAGTTTGAAACCATTTCACTTCGAAATATCACGCTAGTCTGCCCTTTTTTTTGAATACGTTTAGCAAGCTTTCGCCATAAGATTTGGTAATGATTTTTTGAATGAGTGGTTATGTCTCAGGGCAATTAGTTCCCGAAAAAAGGGGTTAAACACAAAATCCGTGTTTTTCTTTCGATCTTAGCATTTGTCGTTCGATAGTATTGTCATTTTTAGACAACAGCCCATCTGGGTGGTAATAAGTCCGGTTTCGGGGAATATGCGTGGACTTTTCTGTTATTCTTGGCTGTTTATCTCTCAGACTTCTAATTATAGAAAAATGTACCTGAAATATCAAATCATTTGAAGCAATAACTTTATGATATTTTGCTAAAATACTTATTCTATACAGACTATATTAAAATTCATGGCATTACTTATTAGTATCTTACTATTTGCATTTAATGATGAATATTATCTCATTTGAGTTCTTACAATGCAAATATAGTAAATGCACCATGCGTTTGTACATAACCCTTTGGTGCTTTTTCAAGGAGATAAATGATATCTAAATTCCATTATTGGTATTAATCCATCCTTCCATAGAATTTGATGTACTTTGTAAAGTTTAATACTGACATCAATTTTAAATGAAAACAAATCTAGGACTATTGAAATATCAAGTATTTACCAATGATATAACCAAAATCATGGGACCCGCATTTATTTAAAAAAAATTGGATCTCACATTAAAATCACCGTATACATCTCTTCTTTCTAATGTGATTTCTATCTGGCTAAAATCAGATTCTCAGCTCCTGTTAGGCCATCATATTTCTCCTGGGCAAATGTATAGGTTCTTTAGATAAACCTATAGAAAATAATTTGCTTCTATTTTTATCACAATTCAAAATCAGAAGGAAAAATAAGTGCGCTAACGACCATGTTGAAAAGAAAGAATAAATGTTCATATCATATCCAAAGAGAAAAACTAAAAGTATTGGTTTTCAATTATATGCAATAAGTTTTATGGTGATGCATTTAATAGCAGGATGGTTTATAGTAAATAAGGGAAGAAATGAATTTGATTACCAAAAACGAACATGGAAATCACTTAAATCAATAATATATTGCTTAATAGAATCTGAAGTTTTTCATTCGTATCTACTACCAAAATCAACTAAAGTGTATTTATTATTAAAGTCATACTACAGTCATCATGGTATAATTAACAAATACACATAATAAGTGGGGCATTAGGAATCTTCCCAACGAAGAATGTAATAAAAACAATAAAGCAAGGATATAAACATGCGCATTAGCTCTACTAAACGAGCTAAAACTAGTGTTTACATCCACGTAAATCAAACAAAAAGATCTGGGTTTGTTTTTATTATTATTTATATACATGCCGTATTGGAGAAGATGAATTGATCTTATCATCAATTAATGCGAGCCCACAAGAAATTTAGATTCAACGGAAACAGGTGAATGTGCATGGGAAGTACAGTTTGATCCGTCTCGTATATTCACATCTTTTTTCTTTTTTTTTTTTACATGAGTAGACTATTGTATTATTTTATTCATACGTAACATATACGGTTTATATTTTAAAGTATCAAAGTTTCAACTATAACCAAGGAGTTGAGAAGAAAAAAAAGGGAATAAATAATAAAACCCCCCCCAACTAAAAGTTATTTTATTAGGTGAAAGTTTTTTTTTTTTTTTAACAGTAATCCATTACGGAAGAGTCTGGTGCAACAATGGGTTGGCGCAAGGGTAGCTTGGACATAATGTCAACAGTAATAGTAGGTTTTTTGAACTCGTATTCATCTTCTTCGGATAGTTCCTGATCATCCGAAAGTTCAGAGTCTTGAATCAGATTGGGTCCCATACCAGATAGGACAAAACGATCCATCTCTCGCTGTTGTGCTTTCAAAGTGAGATTCAGCATATGGATATGTGAAAGTGCTCTTTCCAGTTCCTGCCTGGCATCTTGGAGTGTAGAATCTTTTTGTTGAGTGATGTTTTTGAGAGCGTTAATTGTGTAGCGTGCGAATGATAGTTCTTTGTTTAGGTGCTCGTTTTGCTGCAAGAGATAAGCATTATCAATTTCAAGTTGAGCGCAACTCCTGGTTGGTTCAGGCACTGCACATAAATTAGTCACTTTAACAAAAAAAAAACCACGTACAGGATCTCTTTTTTTTAAAAAAAATATATTTACCTTGGTTATTGCTTTGTTCCATTGTGAATAGAAGGGGGATATCAATTGACAGGCCAGCTGTAGAAATATTTTCTTTTTATAAACAAAAAGAATATCTTTATATAAAAAGATAAAAAATATAGGAATAGGCTTTCTTTAAATAGAAAAAGAAATAGCAAAAGTTAACTTCTGTTTAAAGGGAGGTTGGTATTGGAAAAAAGGAAAAGAAAAATACAACGGGAAAAAAAGAGGAGATAGTGAGGATCTCTTCATTTTATATTTGAAAAAAAGTCACATGCAAAGAGCCAGTGAAACATCTATTTTCCTCGCGCCTGTTTAAAAAAGGAAGATTTTTTTTTCATAGAGCAACCCAGGTCAATGCATTTCCATTTTAGTTGTTAGTACATAATCTAGTATTACCGTGTTAAAGAAATAAATGAATATATACAAACCATAATTGAAGTATTTTTGCTTATTTTTTTTAAACACAAAACAAGGTTCCAGGATTCCAATTGTGCTTTCCAGACCATCCTGAAAAAATAAATTTCAAATGCTATTTGCTATTATATATTCACTTTATTCATGAAAAATAACTGGTAGCAATGCATATCATGAACCATACTGCATTTTTCAAAAAATTGAGAAAAATTACAAATTAATGAGAAATAATGAGAAAATGTAAATTCCAGAAAGAGAACACATAGTGCGATAATCAATAACGTAACATAAATGTATGTATGAAGCAACATTCAAGTACAAGAGAACAATTCAAGTTTTACGAAGATGGGTTCAGCAGGAGATAAATACATACAAGTTGTAATATAATCCCAAAAATAAAAGTAAATTAGTAAAATATCTCTACTTTTATCCTTTTCTTTATGAAGCGAATATCTATACAACACCTGATGCAATTGCTTGATCTGGTGTATATTGGTTTTTGCTTTATAAGTGCAAATAGCAGTACTCCATTAATACAATAGACGATGCCAGTTTATAACCATTCATTGGCTTATATGACATGGATGCAGGGATTCCCCCCCCCCATCCCTTGACTTTTTTTTTTCTCATCAGCCTTTTCTCATTAATTTTTCTCATTTTCTTGAAAAAGACAGTACATCAAATGTTTTCACTAAACACTTGTCAAGAAAATCAATAGAAAAAAAAACCAAACTCCGGGGGGAAAAAAGGAAGCACTTTTCATTTACTATTGTCTGAGATATATAAAAGAGCTGGATCGGTCTTTTTGTGATTCAAAATAACTTTTATTTCTTATCATAAATCTCAAAGAAAAAAAAATAGCGTCTTTCATGCGTTCTGACAGCTTTGCATGTAACAGACACGCACCGCGATTTAACCTTAAAAAGGAAAGTAAAAGGATACCTTTTCTGTTGAATTTTAGTCTGTATTACATTCTCTTTTTTTTTATTTTAAAAAAAAAAAAAATGGTATTGCATTAAGTGAAGCCAACTGACCTATTGTCATTTGAACCAGTCAAACCAAAGAAATATTTTTTACCCTTAGCACTACTTTTTTTGACGAAAATCCGGAACCCCTTTCTTTCAACCTTTCTTTTCATGGGCAGTATACTGCGTTTAAGCGTCTTTGCTTTTTTTTTCTGATGTTCCCAGCACTCAAATAAAATTGTAACATTTGTCTTAATTTAATAAACTTTAGTTTTGCCTTGTTTTTAACTCCAATACCAATAAATAAGTCTTTAAAGTGATTCCAAATTCCGAATAAATCAGGCTTCAGACACGTTTTTCTCATTATTATTTCTGTAAAACCCGTACTATGATTCTACCGTTTCGTTTTACTCATAGAATGCAATAACTATATATTAAGGTGTGATGAGTAATCACAGGCTATGAAACCGACTTGTTTCCTATTGTAGCGAATTTGGTGTTATCAAAACATACCCTGAATGGCGCAGTCTAAATTCACGTCGTAGCACTGGATCTACGTTACTTCACTTTACGTTGCACCAGGTCGTTGATTGCTTTTTACCAAAAACAACATATTTTCTTTTTGGATACAAGTTTGCTACATCATAGTTTTTGAGCGTTCCTCTTTTTATTCAAGTCTGTTTTATATGCTTGGCATAATTACGATAGTTTTTATTACCATTATATTCTAGACAATGCCTTAAACGAAATAATATACTAAAATTAACCCAAGTAAAAAAAAACGGGTTTGTTACACGATTTTTTTTTCCTTTAGTAAAAATTTCCAATATGCATTATATGTTTGTTTATTATGAGCTTTAGATTTTAATGAAATAAAAAAGGGAGAAAAGGATGAAGAACCTAGTGCTTGGGATTAACTCTGACAACCATGACAGTACATTCAAGGTGATGAACTAGGTGTTCGGAGATGGTACCGATCAATTTTCTAAAGCGAAGAGAAAACAGGTTTTAATAATAGAAAAAGAAAAAAAAAACTCCTTGGTACTACGATTAACCAGATTAATATAATTTTTTTACCTCGTCAAATAGCCTTGACCACGGTTACCACAAATTACGATATCGGATTTGAAATCGTTAGCAAATTTTACCAACACTTCTTTGGCATGACCTCTCAAAAGTTCGCCTTTAGTATTTTTCTAAATATAAAAGTATTAATAATAAGAATAATAGGCTAACTTCATATAAGTTTAGCACATTACCACTCCAATATCACGAATGGCATATACAGCCTCCGTCAGATGCTCTTTGGCCTGTCTTTCGATCATTTGGATATCCATTGAAATGTTCTGACCCACGGCAGGTGCTGCTTGCCATCCAACACCAGGACCTGTCAATTTACTAATATCTTCGTTAACAGCAATGGCAATTACAACTTCATCATCAGGTAAAAGCACGTTGTGAGAGTTGACCCACTCTAATACTTGGCGACCCGTTTCAGATTCATCATAAGCAATAAGAATCTTTCTAGAGACTGGTGTGGCAGGATTAAGTGTAGCAGACATTTTATTTATTTATTTATTATTATTATTTAGTGTAGTAGATTAAGAAAGCAGCTTCACTATATAGTAATTCGGAGAGACAAATGAAAAACCCTCGGTGCATGATATACAACTGGATAAATGATGACCCTCCTCTCATTACAGGCCTGAATATGAAGATCATCCTAAATTGAAATGGTAACTCACAATGAACAAAGGATATCTTAAAATGCATGACCATTCACTCATCGTGTTTCTCTTACATCGATATTTCGATCTTTTTGTTTTATCAAGTAACACTTCTTTAAAAAGTAAAGTTGAATCTCATTGTTTCGATTTTGAAACTTCATCAATCAGATTCAGTAAATGACCTTGAGCTTAATCTCATATAGCCTTGGGTTATAACGTCATGTCTTCCCCCTTGTGCAATTGTCCTGATTCGATTAACTACATTTCCCCTTCAATAAAGATAAGAACTGAGACGAATAAGGTACAGGAAAAGTCGGGAAACACACTCACATTTACCCATCAGAAAGTTAAGAGTAAATAAGATTTTTGGAGATCACAGTGCCATTCCATATTAAACAAGGGTATATAAAGCAAATACTGAGACTCCACCAATCATATCCGTCCGAAAGAAACCCCGTTTTTCCCATTCGCATGATCTATTACACGTACTGTATCAAGATAAGATGGTACGATAGAGGTTTTCTACAAAGATACGTGTTTAAATATTACAATTTGATGATGCCCACAAACATATTTATTAATTCATTATACTACCGATGAATAAGAGGGAATATTCCTTTTTTGATTGATGAATGTCAAAAAAAAACCTAATGTTTACAGGTTCAGTCATAAAAACCACAACTATTTAATTTTGGTTTATAAAAGGAAATCATTAGAATTTGAAGTCAGGACAGATAAGTGTAACTGTAACTTACTGTAGATATCTCAACCTCCCGGAGGAGGAACCCCCGTTAATTGAGGTGTGATTCTGTTGGTTTATATTGGACAGGTCGTCCAAGATTCTTCCATATAGCTGTGGCGATGTTGAGCATGTTTTTCGATGCATTTACATCACGATTCCAAACTGTTTCACAGTGTTTACAAACCAGGACAGTTACGTTAGGCCAACCATATGGAGTTTTCACAGTAGTTTTCATGTTTTTTTTCCAGGCACGAGCTGCATACCTGCATACAATATGTTAATCGAGCTAGCATTTGTATACTTAATAATACGTACTTGTGAAGTATTATACTCATTAATATCAACAATGACATTGTGGAACCTTTCGATCTTTGAATAAGCTGCTTTCTTAGCAAACCGGTCACACCTGACTCTTGACCTTTAATCTTGACCATGTCTTTGTTATATATTCCGTCACCAAAAGCAATTAGCGTTATAGCACTCGATGGAGAGAAAGTCTTCTTGATGTGATTCTTTTTGGGCTTCTTGACTCTATAAGAAAAAGATTAATTCTTGGCAGTAAGTTGGAAAAGAAATAAAGTTATACATTTCCACTTCTTCCTTCTTTCTCCTAGCTTCCTCTCTCTTCTTTTCCTTTTCAATTGTCTTCTTGCTCTTCGTTTTGTCAAGTTTCTCTTTCTCCTCGGATTTTGCCTTTCGCTTTTCCAACTTTTTCTTCTTGATTTCAATCCGCACCTGTCTCTTGGTTTTTCCCCTTCTTCTGTTCCTTATTTTGTTTCTCTTGGTCTTCTTTCTCCTTGCCTTGTTGTATTTTTTCCCGCCATCTATGAGCATATTTGCTAATTCATCGCTGACCCTCTGACGACCTTGGTAGTCGTAAAATCGAAAATTTGCAGATCTGTGATTGTAAAAATCAAACATGGTATCCACATGAGTAAGCAGATACTCGACATAGTTGGTTATTTTATTCATATCCACTGTTTTCGGTGAAGGGATTCCAGTTTCGATTGCCTCGTTGTGACTTTAGGCCATCAACAAATTGCTGTCGCCACTTGGATCCTGTATAACATTTTCGCTCTTTGCCAGAGCAGGACCTGACATGATGTTCTTCAGTGGTATGTCCAATGGTGGCTGTGAACACACCTTTTCTTCCTGGATCAATTGTACAAGGTAAGAAAAACCGTTCGACTTTACTCTGGCTAAAGTCTTTAATTTTGAATACAGTTTCGGTACTACCGTATGTAGATTCCCTTTTCTTTCGTGCAAACAGTGAAAAGTAACCTGTCAGCGGTAGTTACATATTAAACATATTACGTAACAAAAAAAGATAAAGTTCAGATTTTGGTGTTTAAGGATAGCGTAACACAACACTTTGGTTATTTATCGTCAACAATGATGAACATTACTTCCTCGGAATGCATCTAAACAAAATTTGGAGCTGACGGATGGACTTTTTGGAAATTATTGTCTGGCAAAATACAAGTCAAAAATAGGGCCCATATATATACT
>VCJE01002004.1:26630-41160 GCA_024140265.1 Backusella liffmaniae | reverse complement strand
ATAATAATTCCGTAAGTACTTATAATCCCAATGAATACATGAGATATTTTACTAATTTACCTTTTTTTGGGATTAAATTACAACTTGTATGTATATATTTCCTGCTGAATCCATCTTCGTAAAACTTGGTTTATTCTCTTGTACTTAAATGTTACTTCATACATACATTTATGTTACGTTATTGATTATCGCACTATGTGTTCTCTTTCTGGAATTTACATTTTCTCATTAATTATTCAATTTTTTCTCATTTAATTGTAATTTTTTCTCATTAATTATTTTTTATTTCTCATTAATTTGTAATTTTTTCTCAATTTCTTGAAAAATACAGTAGAAACAAGCCTATACATTCATTGGTTTAGAGTGTATGTCTTATATGAACAAGCTTTCTTACAATGAGTGCATCGTTAAACATCTAATACCTTTCTACATGTCTGATTTTAATAATACCAAACTCCCATACTTAAGTATAAAGAGTGGCATTCATAATATATTTATAAAATCAAAAAACCAGTGGATAAAATCAGGTACAGCCCACTGTATAAAATCCAATTCAACTTAGCCCTCTATACTCTCTTTTTTCTCTCTTTATTTTACAACTCTTATGAACAGCTTACCGAGACTTTATTCGGCCTCCTTTGGAGCAACGGTTAGAATCCATGCTTATATGTCGCCAATGGTACCGGGTTCTATCCCAGCGCAGTCTACTACGATGTGCACATTGAGAGCGAATACAAATTAGACAGCTTTAAAAATATGATGCAGTGCTTTGGCAGTCGTGCGTCGCAAGTGGAAGTTCTAACAATATCGGGTGGCTATACACGGCCAATTGATACTCGAGAGTTTTGCAAAATGTTTTCAAACTTGCGGGTTTTCGAGAGTACCAAGTTCTCAGGAAGGGTCTCGGAAGAAGGTGTTTTGAACCAGCCTTTTGAACCTGTGCTTCCGGATACAAAGCTAGAGATAATTAAGGAGATTGGTACATGTGAACTAACCAAAATGCTGATAAGAATGGGTTCATGTACTAGATTGAGAGAACTCGAGTTGGTTTTATATCTTTTTGATAATCCCAGACAAAGCCTTTGCGCTTACATGAATAATATTCCATATTTAAGAAAACTCACTCTGAGAGGCGGTAACATTGGAATACAAGACTGTAAGATAGTACATTCAAATTTACCAGCCCTACATGTCTTTTATTTGGCTAGTATGACCTTAGACCATGGGCAACTGCCAGAAAATACGACTATGAACTTATCTTTCAATTATCTAGAGGGTTTAGAGATAGTAACCTATTATGAAGAAGTGCCTTACGGCTTTTCAGTCGACTCTACAGATGGTTCCCCAGTCAAATAATATGTTGGTAACAAGGATGTAGAATGGCATGGTCCCGAGAATCTCAATCCAGAAACGCCTGAAGAACTCCAGGATAGAATTACTATAGAACCCAAGTACTCGGCTGAATAATTTCATGTTTCGATTACCCATATTGATGATATGTTTTAAAATGAAGATAATATATTATCTATTCACTAAGAATATGTTACATATTGCAATGATTTGGAATAATAGTAAAAATTGAAAATTAGGATATCATTAGAATGCTAGTGATAATTTACTTGTATAAAGTCACTGCCATTAGGGCTCTCTATGGTAAAAATACCACATTCTCGTTAGATACTCTTACTGATCTGCCTTAAAAAGAAGAATGGGCACTACTACTTCATGACGTAGTGACCGAACTATCCCATTTGAGATTTAAGCTCAGGAACAAATCAAGTCACATTGAAAATGAAACACTCTCAATTTTGTTGCAAAAAAAAAAGGGGACATCGTTGCATGAAACAATATTCTTTTCATCAACCAACACAGTATGAAATTGAGTCAGTTATATATGGTGCCGTATTCAAGTCAGATCCTCTATTATCATACCAAAGTACGATAAACTCTATTAAATTCTTGTAAAGTTATACAAACACCAACTATTTTGTATAGGGGTAACGGACATCTTGATCAGTCAAATCAGTTTAAATTTGATTTCTTAGCATCCATAGCACATGAAGAAGAGAGATATCATATTTGTTTCAGAAATGAAACCACCCTCAAATGGTAATCAAGTCGAATCTGATTTGGTTGGGCTTGGAAAAAAAATTGAAATTGATGGTAAACACGCTCATCAGGAAGGGTGTTTCTAACCCTGTCGTCGGCGCTATTGTATTGGAAGGAAGTAAGATGACTACCTTCAAAATGGATTTGAAATACCCCAAGCTATACAGAATGATCGAACTTACCGCCATTCATTTGCCTAACAACTAGCAAGACGTTGGATATTTGCCTACCATCTTGTCCTGTGTTCTCCAGTTGAAAAAGGTATCCAAAATATGAGTTTATGAGCAAATCCTTTCCTGTTGAGTGTGATAAAAAAGAAAAAAAAACATAATTTTAAGCAATTTCATTGGCTGGAATTTGTTCGCAAAAAAATAAAGGACAAGTTTTTTTTTTGTATCTTGTTTTCCACTTTTCTTTTTTAAAAACGTAAAAATAAATAAATAGTTTACTAGTTGATGTATTCTCGAGCAAATTCAAGAACACCCATTTTAAATAGTAAGACCATCTCATTATATTTGTATTTTTAAAAGCTAACAATATTCGTTTAATAAATGAAAAATAGGTCAGGTTTCTCATGGTGCTGATCGGTTTAAAAGCCCACGTAAACGTTTACGCGATGACACAAACACGAACAACATGCGTCGACAAAGCACCATGTCTTCACGACTCTCCATCATCTCACATTCAAGTACCATTCCAGGGACACCAAAAAGAACAATGGCGGTAGAAACCAGCTCAAGGAGCAACAATTTATTATCTGCTTTGGAGGATTTTGAACGCTTCTTGAATACGGGTGATCACACTGGTGACTTGCAACAGCAGTGTCAAATGCGCCTAGGTGCCATCAAGGATCTTTTTGAAAATAACGACATGTCGCAAGAAATAATGAGTGAAGCTCGCATACAACTGCAAGACTTGTTTCAACAGGGGCAACAACAGAAGCAACGGAATTCGCTTTTGGAACTAGAAAAATCGGAGTTGGTTCAGCAAAAAGAAGATTTGTCAAGATCTTACCAGCAAAGAATAAAACTGCTTGTAGATGAGGTGGAGCAACTAAAGAAGGTGAACAAAAGACGCGACCTGAATGACGATGATTCTGATGACGAAGACAATCAAAAACTAAGCTCTAATGACGATTATCAAAATAAGCAACAGATTGCAACACTAGAAGAAAAACTATCTCAAAAAGAATACGAGTTGAGGCAAGCAGGACAGATGCAGTCGTTTTCCCAACAGAAATTAAAAGAAAAGGACCAACATGAAAAGAAATTGCAAGCCCACATTGAGCAGCTGGAAACGGACATAAACAATGCAAAGTTGGAATCCCAAAAGTGGAAGGATGAATGCAAACAACTCTCAAGTAAAAATAACTCTGATACCCAAAACAACGTCAATCTTCAAGAAAAACTCCAACTTGATAATCACTCGCTGCGCCAAGAACTCTCGCACATGAAAAGTCAACTGCAAAAGCAAGAAGAGGAGATTACGAGATTGAATGAAAATCTGCAGGATCAAAATGATACCATCAAGTTGCTTGAAAACCGCAATGAAACCATAGAATATGAGCTGGACGAAAAAACGGAAGCATTCAATTCCATGTCAAACCAATACAAGCCAGATCAACTATGTCAGCTAGAAGAGAACCTACACCAGAAGGACACTGAAATAGATGAATTGAAACAGGCGTTGGATGAACTCACTATTGGTAAAAATAAACTTGAACAAGAAAAGACTAAATTCGAAAATCGTGCCAATATCCTCGACCAAGACTGCAAGAATCTCGAAACGACATTGGGTGAAAGAACCAAAAAAATGCAAGAATTGGCGCATTCAGTGGATCAACTAGTAAAGGAAAAACATGCAAATGAAGAAACGATACGACGTCTTGAAGAAACAAATGAAAATGTAATAAAGGAACTTGAGGATTTCAAGAGCTTACAAAACAAGAGCGAACGATCATCCAAAGATCTCGAGACACACAAGGAAAGACTCGCAAGAGAGCTTCAAGATGCAAAAAGTTTACGAGTCGAATCAGAGCGTGCGGTCAGGGAACTCGAGGATCAAAATGAAACGCTCAAGAAGGACCTTTTGGATGCAAAGAACTTGCAGAATGAAACAGAGCGACGTGTACGCGACCTCCAAAGAAAAGTGCAGAATTTAGAAAGCGAGGTAGAAATGGCCAAGCAACTACAAAGCGAGAGAGACGAGCTGACAGGAAGAATTGCTGATTTCACAACAAACTCTCGTCAAACCGAAAACCGTCTTCATCAGCTACAGAGAGACCTCAAGGAAGCCGAAACCGAAAAGGACTATGCGAGAAATGAAGTTCAGATGCTCTCTAAAGAACTGAATGACCTTAGACAGCAACTCGTACAAGCAAGAAAGGAGGCAAGAGAGGCTATCCAAAAAGCCAAATTAGCTGGAACCAATTTGGAGTTGAAGGATGTCGAATTGACCGATACAAAGGAGCAGTTGGATAAAACGACTTCAGAACTTGACAAAATCAAGCTTGATATCCGCCGCTTGGGTCACTCCGATTCTAACGCAAAGGCACTTTCGTTGGATTTGAACAAGGCAAAGGAGGAGGTGGCTGACATGTCGACAAAGATCCACAAGTACAGTGTTGAAATTGAACAAAAGGACAATCAGCTAAAGATACTCACTCAGCAATTGGAATTTAAAAACAAAAACCTAGAGAACCTGCAAACAAACGCCAAAGAAGGATTGCAAGCCAAACTGCGTGTAGACCAGCTCGAATACGAACTTAACCAATCAAAGTCTGAAATGGAGGATATGAACAAGGAGCTGGAGTTTGTCAGTAACCAAATGAACAGAAAAAAAACAGAATTGGAAAAGATAAAACAGGATCATCTCGCTCTACAATTGGAAATCAGACCTCATCTTGCCAGCGAACTAAAACAAGCTGCCGAAAAGATCAAATACCTTGCTTCTGAAGTTGCTAAAAAGGAGAATACCATTCATGAACTGGAACACCAGTTGTCCAACATTAGAATAGATTTGCAAAACGCTTGGAATGATCGGGATGATTCAGTAAAGACCATCACCAAATTAAAAGATGAGCTGCACGAGCGAGAAAGTATGCAGTCCAGTGTCGATGAAATGGATGCACTATTGAATCAGTACAAGAACGATATTGTCATATTACAGGAAAATGAAGAGAAGCTGACCAATGAAAACTATGATGTCAATGATAGACTTGTTCGAATCCAATTACAATATCAAAAGGCAGCTAATCAGCTCGATCTCGCCGAAAAGAAGCTACAGTCAAGCCAAGACGAGATGAACCAACTAGACGAAGAACGAGGCAACTTTGAATCATTGGTAAACAAACAGAAGTACGACATTTCCAAACTGGAGCGCAGTCTTAGAAGTGCAGAGATGGATATCCAAAACAAAAACCACAAGATTGAAGAGTTGCAAGGCTCGCTAGAAACCACCTCACACGAACTCCAAGGACTAAACGATCATCGCGACTCGATCAAAAAGGGTTACGAGAGGAAGCTCAAGGAATTTGATGATACCATTGAAGACAGAGCGACTCGTATTGCTGTGCTTGAACGGTGTGTCCAGGATATCAAGAGTGAATTGCAGGCATCATCCTATGAAAAGATGAGGGCAGAAAAAAAGTATGCAGAAACCATGAGTAAATTGGAAAACATTCATCATGTGCTCGAAGATCTGGAAGGTGATAAATCCGAGCTACAGTATAAATTACAGACTGTTGAAAAGAAATACAATAAAAGCAGGGAAGAGGTCATGCGATTGGAAAACTACATACGGGACATACAAGATATTATTGCAAAGAAGGCTTCTTAATGCATTTATATTATTCATTATTATTTAAATAACTTTTGTAAATAAAATATACATTTATCATTATATTAACTATATTTCTTTTCTTTTTTTTTCTATTTACAAAATAAATCATCATCTATATATACATCACACCATATTGTCCTTGTAACTATTTTCTAAATCAGAAATAATCAAGTTTAAGCGCTCTCCATGTTCATATTTTAAATAACCCATTGCAACACACCATTGCCATAACTGTAAATAATGCTTGGAAGGACTTTGAGTTGGAGAAAGCGATTTGTTTGAAACAGGTGTTGTTTCGAACGATACATGTCGTACTCGAAAAGAAGGCTGATAAATCTCGCATGGTCTCTCCAGTGTCTGTTGACGAAAAAAAGTTTCTAGTTTTCGACACTTTGATCTGAATTGTCTATTGTGATACGGCTCAATGAACCACCATAGTACAAAACGGACCACGAAAACAAGGAGATAGATGGAACCTAGAATGAATAATGCAATGGGAATCACCTTTATATATAAAATCGAATCAAGTAATATATGTGTCATTTTGTTACGAGAAATGAAAATTATTTTTGGAAAGAGAGGAGAGAATGAGGCAAGTATATACAATTATGGATTTATATCTAATTCAACCATAGCTTAAAAGACATGGTGTTGCAGAAGATCCTGATTTCGGATTCTGTAACGGAGCTGATAGGATTTCTATATGATCACAGGACTCTCAAAGTGATGAAATCTAATGAGAAGTCAGCCATTTACAAAAATGGTGCAGATCTCATATTTTCTACCATGATAGAATTTATCTTATCTTTGCACCTGTACATTAACGTGCATGTTGATTTTTTCCTTTTATTCTTACACATTACTGCAACGGGAAATTGACGTTCATAGAATACTTGACGGTCCGAGGATGGATCAGCTCATGAGGGATTTGCAAATTTTTTTTTTTGTCGTTTTCATTCCATTCTATATAAAAACTTTATGGTAACTTGCTATATATAACAACTTTTTTCTTTCTTTCAATATACAGCACTTTATTTGTTTAATGAATCGAAAAATGTATTTGCAACATAATTATATTGTGGACCAAATTAAGAACAAACCTCATATCTTTTACTATTGGATGACACGGTTCATTATGCATGATTTTTATGTAACCATTAAACCGAATGAGATCATCATTGATAATTATGAGCTTGTTCTTAACCGCTATTATCAAAGTACAATACGGCAATAGTGTACGGTCCTTTTTTAATCTGTTTTGGATCGGTCTGACTCGAAATATCTTCTTTTTTTTTTTGTTTATTCCATTGTTATTGTTTACACTTAATAAAGAATGATGAACCAAAAAAAAAAAAAAGTTACACGAATGTGACTTTATATATGGGCTCCATATCATTGAATAGTTTTTTATTTTCAGGAACAAAGTATTTCTTAACCAACCTTTTCTATTTATTATTTCACATTCATATATCAAAATGACTGTAGAAGACCTGGAGCAAAATAGATCAAACGCAGTAAAAGACTATTTTCAACAGTCCAGGTAAGTCATGTTGGAACAAACGTTGATACCTGTAAACTCATACAACAAACACAAGTCATCCCATTGCAGCGTTTTTCTTTTTATTCTTTCGCGTTGGTGCCATGGCAACCTATTTATTAGGCAGTTTCTTTTTAGACAACTTTACATTTGTTTTCGTACTATGTATACTTCAACTGGCATTCGATTTTTGGACAGTCAAGAATATATCAGGTAGATTGCTAGTTGGTTTAAGGTGGTGGAATGAAATACAACCTGATGGCACGAATAAATGGGTATTTGAGAGCGCAAATGTAAAGTTGTGATATATTGTTAGCATAGTAATGTAGGATAATACTAAATAACGATATGGTAGCCTGATCGTAAACCTAATGATGCGGATTCTCGTTTATTCTGGATTGTATTGTATATAACACCATTGCTATGGATGTTGTTTGGATTCACATGTGTTCTTACTATGAAGCCATCATGGCTGATCATTGTGTTGGCTGCCATTGTCCTAAGCGGGGCTAACCTGTATGGTTATACCCAATGTGACAGAGATGCAAGGAAGCGTAATTGGTCTGATCATTCCACTTTCCTGGGTTCTTCTTCATTGATGACAACCAATATTTTAGGAAAAGTAGTTCGTAGTGGGCTCGGAAGGTTTATTTGATAAGTCGGAAGAATAAAAAAAACAAAAGTTGAACCTTTTTTTTTTTGTGTTCTTCTAAATTGTGTTTTTAATTTTCAACAAAAACAAAAACAAAAAAAGGCATTTTAAGGATTTTATTTTCCATCCTTCTCGAAAAAGATGTCACTCTTTCTCTTTTGCTATGTCACTCAATATACTATTCATAATAATAGTGACAAGTATTTACAAAGTCACTAGCGAATGCAATGGTAGCCCATTACTGTGCAATCGAAGCTACAGCGACATTACCCATCTCGTTACACACGATTCATATGCAGTTATGCCCAACATTGCAGCCACACAGGACATGACCATCATCCAGCAGCTCGATGATGGGGTTCGGGGAATTAAATTATCGGCTGTTTCAGAAAGCGAACTGCGTTTATGTCACAGCTATTGCCATGTCCTTGACGCTGGTACCGTCATTGATACCCTTAATAATATTGCTGAATGGCTGGAAAGCAACCCAAAGGAAGTCGTCACTATTATGTGGAATAACTTGTATCAGTATAATGTAAATAGTATTGCAGATGCCTACTTGGATAGTAACATCATGCCCTATGTATTCACTCATAAGCTGCTGGACAGCTGGCCCACTTTACAGCAAATGATCGACTCTGGCCACCGACTGGTTAACTTTGTTGATATGCAATCAAACGAAACTTCACATCCTTGGTAAATTAATTGATACTGAAGAAAAAGGGGAGAGAGAGAAAGATAAAATAGACGTACTAACTTGAATACCTGTGTACATTAAAAAAAAAAAGGTTGATGGATCAATTTACAAGGATATTCGAAACACCATATGAAATAACAGACATTGATGACTTCAATTGCAACATTGATCGAAGGTCACCCGACATTAGTCCATCTGATATGATGTATGTGATGAACCACTTTTTGTATAGTGTATTTGAGATTGGAGCATTAAAGATCGAGATTCCTGCCAAAAACAAGGCAGCAGTTACCAATTCGCAATCATTGATCGATCACACCATTAATTGTACCATGGTATTTGAAAGAAAGCCAAACTTTGTTGAAGTTGACTTCTACAATATAGGAGATGTGCTTAATTTGATTGAAGAGTTGAATGGTATTGCGGCATCCAATAACAATAGCATGAATAGTAATGTGCAAGAACTGGTAAAAAACATTGCTTCTACCAGTCATAATCCGAATAGAAAAAAACAAAATATACAATACCAATATAGTGCTTCTTCAACGTTAACCATCTCTGTTTGTTTCTACTTTTGTTTGTTGACATTGGCACTCTTTCTTCCCTTTGTAATATACTAAATAAATCCTTGATTTTAATTGGCTGATGATAAATAAACTTTTTGCCTGAAATTTTTTTTTTCTGTCCACTCTTCTCTTGTTCCCTATTTTCCATACATAATAAAAAGAGACGCATAAATGACAACATCAGATGAGATACACGCTTGTATTGAATGGGTATGCTTGCTAATATATTAAGAAAAAATAAGTCTACTTTACCAAACCACTTGTGCTTATTTTGTTCTTTTATAGATCAATTCTTTTCAAGGCAATTCATTTATAGTAAAGCAAAGTCAAGACTTAAATGACGGCGTAATCTTGTTTGAGGTTCTTGTTGACATGTAAAATAACACTTCTAATACACACAAATGGCAATATTACTAACAGCAGCATTGAATAGTGATTACAATTGGTTTAAAGTTGACAATGGATCAGAAACGCCAGCAGGAGATCATTGGATTGTCAGAAGTCTCAACCTAGAAAAACTATACAAACTCTTAAAGTCTTTTTATTCAGAAAAAGCCTTAGAAATCGAAAATTTCCCCAGAATCAATATTAGAAATATAGCCGAGCATAGCGACCAACATGAAACACTCAAGTTGTGTAAACTTATATTGTTTATTGCGTATCACGTCGATCCTCAGTTGCTATTGGGTTTATCAGAGGAGACAGAGGCTGTTTTAAAATCAATTGTAGAGACATATCAGACTTATGAAAACCAAGAAGAGTAAGAATATGTGTTCTCCCCTTTTTTTGTAAGTTAATGACCTGATCATTCATTAGAGTGCAGAATGAAGAAGGAACAGTTGAAGAATTGAACCTTGAAATGTAAGAGGGATGTCACCATTAAAAAGCGTATTTTATTCAGCTTGTTTTATCATTATTATTAGACATCGATTAAAGGAACAATTACATCAAAGAGAGATCGAATTGGAGACAAAAAACGAAGAAATAGCAGAGCTTAATAGACAAGTAATGAAGTATTCCTTGAGTGGAATTGGAATATCAGTACTAAAATAAATCGTAGAATAAGGCATTTGAAGGACAAAAACAACAGCTTTTTGTTGAAAATACGCAATTGAATGATACAGTAACAGATTTAAAGCGACAGTTGGATGAAAAAGCGACACCTTCAAATGGTAAGAGAGAGAGAATACTACAAAAGGAAGAGGGACTATGTTTGATACTATAAAAGTAGCAGATGATATGATGATAGACAGTAATGGCAATAACAGTCACCAGTACATGTATGTAATATCAACATAGTTGCTATATATTATAGTGTATTAATATCAAGTAGAATGGAATTGGAGGAGGAATTAAACAAACTAGAACAATCCCTCAAAATCAAAGATGATGAACTTGATACTTTCCGCAACAAATACAATACACTTTTAAAGAAACGCGATTCGCTTGATAATGCATTAAAAGAGGCTAAAGTGAATGATCAACTCACAATCAATAAACTACAAAAAGAACTAAACGACCTAAAGATAAAACCATCATCATCAAATCAACCAGTGCCAATAGAGTACGAAAATGAAAAACTAAAATTGGAAAAGGACTACTTTGAAGAACAAAATATTGAACTAAAGGATAATTTGATTGAACGAGAAAAGGAATTGAATCAACTACACTCAGTACTATCATCTATTGAATCACTCGATGAAGAAAGTGCTAAACAACAAGTAATGGAATTACAACATGAACTTAGTCTTGCGGCAGAAAAAATGTATTCGATAAGTAAAAAACTGGAAAAAGCAAAAGTGGTAAAAAAAGAAAAAAATACAAATACAAATACATTGATGATAACTAAAACAATACACTAGTTTATCGTTCAACAAGATGCTATCATCACAAACAATTTCAATGAACGAAAAGACACGAGCGAGGAGGTTGTCAAGGCATACAAGGCCGAATTAAAAACGCGAGAAGAGGAAATAATGTATCTGAAAAAACGGGCACATGAGAATGAACTTCAGTGGCGTCGTGAGCAACGCTTAATGATGTCAGCCTGGTACAATGCTACATCAAAACATATGGTTGATCTTGTTGAAAGAAATAAATAATCATTGGCGGGGATCGCTTATATACCTTGTATCCTTTTTGACTGTATTACTGATGCTTCGTCTTTCAAATGGGATATATATTTTATTGCTTTTAATAAACGTTGAAATTCTATGGTTTATTCATTCTTCTATTTTTTGATGGCTTTTCAAGCATTTAAAAGGGTTGGTGAAGTCTCTTAAATTATATAGATGTGAGAAAGAAAAACTTTCATACTAAGTTTAGCTACTTTTTCATTGGGGAGATGAAAATCACCAAAGTTGGACTTTTTCAACTGATAAAAATATAAAAACAAACCATTGCATAGCCTCTTTTCTGTCTCATCATAAAATTCTAGTGTTTATCATGTTCACAGATCTCTCTCCTTCTCTTCGCATCTTTTTTTTTTTTGACACAGCATGACTATTTTAGATCTACATTACCAAAGTTTATAATGGCAATTTTTTCAAAAACTGCAACTTGGTGATATAAAAAGACAGCGGCATTCTTTAATGCTTAAAGTTTTGTTTTATTTGTTCCATTTTTCCTATTTAAGAGAGAAAGGCGCTAAATATTAAATAATATGTTATGGGTGATACATAAAGATCTACATGCAAACTTGCTTTGAATGTACATACTTTTTTATTTTTTTAAATTTCAATTGACTTATTCTACTTCTACTAGAATCAACTAAAATCATCACTATATGCCATCATTTCCTCCCCCTCCTTTTTCTATTCCATTCAAATATCCGGGTGATAAAGAAAGAAAGTGTTTGTGTATATCAAACGCATGTCAGTTGTTAGCAAGACAAATACGTTATATATTCCAAATCTATTTATCAGAGTATGAATAGCAGAATATTTTTTATCAAACAGGTTTAGCATTGACCAATTAAAGATAGAGAGAATTCTCTAGTAGTTGCCTAATAATGTCATCACTGCTTTTATCTGGCTCACTTGTGTCCTTTTGATTGTATTGATATTTATCTTTCATCACTTTTTTTTTTTAACTCACCCTCTTTTTATTCCCTTTTTTATTTTTAAAAAAAGCCTGTCAAAGAAGTGCTTTTAATTTAAATGACAAAAGCAATTGGTATTGACTTAGGTACCACTTATTCCTGTGTGGGTGTCTGGCAAGATGATAGAGTTGAAATTATTGCAAATGATCAAGGAAATCGTACCACTCCATCCTTTGTTGCCTTTAATGATAATGACCGTTTAGTTGGTGAGGCAGCTGTAAATCAAGTCCATGTAAGTTTCTTCATGTCTATATATAAACAAAGACCAACCACTCCTGTTCACAATCAAAGGCCAATGTAACCAATACGGTGTTTGATGTCAAACGCATGATTGGTCGCCGTTTCAATGATCCTAGCCTTCGCTCTGATATCCTTCTTTGGCCTTTCCGTGTCATCAATAGAGGTGGAAAACCTGCAGTACAAGTCATCTTTAGGGATGAAGAAAAAATATTCACACCAGAAGAACTTTCTTCCATGATTCTTTCAAAAATGAAGGCAACTGCCTCATCCTATTTGGGATACCCTGTAGATTCTGCTGTCATCACCGTCCCTGCTTACTTTAATGACTCCCAAAGACAAGCTACTAAAGATGCTGGTCTTATTGCCGGTATCAATGTGCTCCGCATTATCAATGAACCTACAGCCGCAGCCGTTGCCTATGGTTTGGACAGGAAGATCAGTGGAGACATTAATGTCTTGATATTTGACCTTGGCGGCGGTACGTTTGATGTATCTCTATTAAATATCGAAGACAGCATCTTTGAGGTCCGAGCTACTGCAGGCGATGCGCATTTGGGTGGGCAAGACTTTGACAATCGTCTTGTTGAACACTTTGTCAACGAGTTTATACGCAAGTACCAGAAAAACATTAATCATGATTCACGTGCTATTCGCCGACTTAAAACCGCCTGTGAACGCGCCAAGCGTATTTTATCATCTACCTCTCAAACAGCCATTGAGATAGAGTCTCTCTATGATGGTATCGACTTTTATTCCTCCATCACCCGTGCTCGCTTTGAAGAGTTGTGCCAGGATCTTTTCAGAAAGACCATGGAGCCTGTCAGTCGCGTTCTTTGTGATACCAAACTGAACAAGAGACTCGTTCATGACATTGTACTTGTTGGTGGCTCTACACGCATTCCCAAAATCCAAAAGATGGTATCTGAATTCTTTAATGGAAAAGAACCAAGCAAGTCCATGAACCCTGAAGAGGCCGTTGCCTATGGTGCAGCCGTACAAGCATCCATCTTGAGTGGCGACTTGAGCGAAAAGACGGATTCATTGCTACTCTTGGACGTTGCACCCTTATCACTTGGTATTGAGACTGCAGGTGGTATCATGACACCCCTCATCAGACGCAACACCTCTATCCCTATTCAAAAGTCGCAATACTTTTCTACATTTGTCGACAGCCAGCCCGGTGTCCTTATACAGGTCTATGAGGGCGAACGTTCCCTAACAAAAGATAACAATTTACTCGGTATCTTTGAGCTATCTCGCATCCCATTGGCCCCACGCGGTGAACCACAGATTGAAGTGGCATTTGACATTGACGCCAATGGTATCTTGAACGTGTCTGCACAAGAAATTACCTCTGGCAGAACCAGTCGACTCATCATCACAAATGACAAGGGAAGACTCTCAAAGCAGGAGATTGAACGCATGATTCTTGAAGCTGAACAATACAAGGATGAAGATAAAGCCGCACTTTATCACTCCAAGGCCAGAAACAACCTCGAATCTTACGTCTATCACCTCCGTAGTATCGTTAGAAATAAAAATACAGCCTCTCATATGACCCTTCAGAATAAAGAAACGCTTGAAAAAGCGATTGCTGATACCATTGAATGGCTTGAAAACGATCAACATGCTACAACCACTGAATGTGAGATTCGTCAAACAGAATTGGAAGCACTTACTGTCTCTATCCTGGTAAGACAAAATCGACCTAGTGATGGTGGTAGCTCATCAAGTAACCCAAATAGTGGTACTTAAACGTCCCTTTTCACATTCATATTTCATTATAAAC
>VCJE01002004.1:10360-21654 GCA_024140265.1 Backusella liffmaniae | reverse complement strand
GAAAAAAAAAAAAAAAAAAAAAAAAATGGGATTTAGGATAGAGTACATTTTTCTTATATCATGACAGATTGCAGGCACGTCGGTCTATTCTTTGCATAAAACCTCGACAAGAGATGTGAGTCATTTGAAGAGGGGATATTAAATAAAGATGATTATTAAAAGATGGTGATTATAGCACATCATGAAGAAGGCAAAGGAATGGGGTGTTACATTCGAGGTTGTGGCAGAGTTAAAGGTAAGGTAAATAACGAAAAAATAAAAAAAAAAACAATATCGTATCGCTTTTTACTTATATTTTCCATTACTTATAGTTTGATGTTCCAATGATGTACAAGTTTCATAAAAAGAAGAATGTCGAAATTGCTGTTGATTTCCTGCGTTTTGAAAAGATTTCTGAATAAAGTCAACTTATAAGATGGATACTTTTTGTCACTTCTTTCATATCCCTGATTCTATTAGCAGTATAAAGATAGAAAGAAAGGAAAACTAATTGACATTCTATTTTATTGTGAAAGGGAGGGTTTTTTTTAATTCAATGTTCCTAACATTCTATTATATATCGCTTATATATCCAAATAACTCACATGTGAAAGGGGATGCATTTGATTTTTGCTAAAAGTCATATCAGGTCATCCCTGACTTTTGAAACTCTGTAAATATATCCTATTGAGCATAGCCATGTAATTTTCTATTCTATTTGAATCCACTGCGCACAAAAGTTCAAGTCTGAAATGGTGCTGGTATTCACCTAGGATTGATTGTACTTTACCAAGATGATTCTATTGTTTGGATCAAGTGGTTCTTGAAGATTGTTCACAATTGGAGAGGTTCATCAAATCCTTCTTTTAGCTAATTGAAGTAAGGTTCTTGAAGAAAGCAATTCGTCCCAAGTTGAAATATCATGCACTGACGCTTATTTGATATAAAACTTCTTTTTTTGTATAATCAGGTACTTTTTAGAATATTTATCCCATTTGTCATTGGAAAATACCAAAGAGTTGTATCAAGCATCACCATTAAAAGCAAGGTCTATATATCACTCATTTGAATAATTTATTTTTCTATTATTAAATCAAGGGCATAAAAATAGGTTTTCGTTTTCTTTGTTGATTTTATAGTAGTCATTTTTATTTGCACAAAGGGAAAACGTTTTTATTTATTTATATATTTCATTTTATGGAAAGGGGAATCTATTTTTATACTTTATTTTGACGACTTTAAATTCTTCATCAAATTGGGCAGAATCTCTCGACGCCACTGGTCCTTGCAAGCCTTTTTGGCTTTACCCACCGCCACTGCAATACGATCCCAACGAATGGTCTTCATATCATCCAGCTTCTTGTCCTTGACAATGGCCTCAAGCAAATCCAAGCGTTCGGAATCCTGCCATCGGGGCTTTATACTGGCGGCATCCGAGAGGATCGAGCTGGCGCAACTGGAAAGCTCGGTTCTTATACTGGCTGCCTTTTTCTTATTTGGCCGGACAATCGTGGCCGCACGAGAGAGTGACTTTAGAAAGTTGCGCTTGCTATTCACGTATTCGCCATCAAGCAAGGATATTTTTCGTTGACGGAACATAGGGTCAGTGAATAACGAAGAGAGGTTTGGGAGACTCACATTGGTTCTTTCTTGTGGTCGGATGGCAGGTAACTCCAAGTTGGTATCACATGGCAAACTTAATTTTAAAAGTGCGTCAATGGCTTCGGATTCTGGGGCACTCATCTTCCGGGTTAGTGATTGAAGAGAAAAAAAAAGAGAGAGAAATGTTTGAATATTAAGAGGATGAATCCCTTCCATTTTATAATTTATTTACACTTTCATTGTTGTGTTGTTTTCAGTGATTTGATCTCATGCATCCAGGGAATATAAGAAAGAAAATATTTAAAAATAAACATCGCCCCTTTTGCTCATGTCATTGACCTATTTTTGTGTACACTACTATTTAGTGATGGCTGTTGTTTCATTTTCTGTTTCTGTTTATCATGATGACGATGTTGTTTATACATTAATATGTGAAAACAGGTATTTTCTAATAGTTTGACAAAGAATGTAAATGATTGGACCATGCCGAATTTAGAAATAAAAAAGGAGCATATACATATACATCTTTTTTATATTAAATAATATATCGAATACAAATCAAAGTAATAAATGACTTATTTATGAGATGCATTAAAAGAGAGCTTGATTAATTTTATTATATTATTATTAAAATAACTTTATGATATTAAAAGATAAACAAACTGTCATGATAAAGAAACCATACACAACCAGAAAAGCGGCAACAAGTCTCTTCCAATGCCACTTTCTGTCATTGTACAGTCTAAAATAGAACAAACCAGGTAAAATAAATGAAATGGTGGTTGAGCCAGTAGAGCCAACAAACGCAAGCACCTGGAGGGTAAAAATAAAAATAAAATAATAAAAAAAGATTATTTATAGATCTCATATATTAAAGTATAATAAAATAGCTCACACACTTACCAAATCCAATTCTGTTACGGTGATTGCAATAAAATAACTAATAATGATAATGCCTGAAGTAATCAAAATGTATTTCTTGTTACTGATTGTAGTTTGGAATTCCTTCTTGTCAAAGTCCAACACTTTATCAAGACATGCTCTACAAGGATGTGCCTGTAATGGATAACTAAATATGACCAAGATGACGATGGCTAATCTACCAAAGGCAACAAAATAACTCTGAGGATCTATATAATTATTATCAAATTAAAACCAAAATCACCCACTCTGTAGATTTTTTTAATCTTACACTCTAAAATGATGTTTCCTTTTACATCCTTTCCAAATGAAATATAACCCAATATAGCCACCAATTCATAGATAAATGTTGCCGAACCAATAGAAAGTCCAATGACACGGATAATTGATTTCTCGCCATTATCCCTCAATTCATTATAAACCGAAAAGATCTACTCACAAAGCTATTTTAAAATCCCGCCTGAGAAAAAACAGCTGTGTCACTTACATTTTGATGACATGTAAAAGCAAAGATAAAGACTGGTAATTTGCCGAGCACTTTTGTACTAAAAGTGAAATACTCAATGTGTTGTGCAGGAGGGAAATTAGGGGAAATAAAATGATACACTACAATCGTCACCAGATAAACGACGGCAATCAAGGCAACAATGCTTGTGTACTTTAGTGAATCTAATCTACGCAAGAAACTTAGTGGTGCAACAATCGTCACCATTGCTACCGTGATCCAAAATCGACGATCCATGTACAATTCATCAACATTATTAAAAAAAGATAAAAGTACCTATAAAGAAGAGGGGGGGGGGGTAAATATGAATCCACTTTTTCTCTGTCTTGTCTCTATTTTACCTGTGGCATCAAGTCACCGATAATAATCAAATAACTGACAGCAACACCAAAGCACTTTACAGCAATGGCAATATCAAAGAAGACACCCAATCTAGGCCATGTTAGTTTAGATAAAGAAGCAAATGAAGTATTTCGTCCTCCTACTTTCTCGGCGCATTGAGATAGAAAATAAAGACCAAGTGCCGATGTCAATCCGGCATACACAATCATGATGATACCTGAAATCAAGCCAACTGAGGCCAACGCAGCAGGCTACAGATAAAGTGTTAGTCATTTATGTTCTCCCGTCATTCTTATCATCATTTACCATTGCCAGCATGCCTGTCCCAAGAATGGTGTTTGATAAATTAATCGATGTACTGGCGATGGTTGCATTTGCGTTTTCATCGTCTTCTATTGAAGGACAGACAGAAGTGTTTTGCGTCGAGTTGGTCAAGAGGGGCCGAGACTCGTCCAAGGATGGTCCCAATTCGGAAAACACAGAAAGTGCGGGTATAGACGAAATGGAAGACGCTGAAGTGTCGTTGGGTTCTACTATGCTTTGATAATTATTATTGTAATTGGTGTTATAATTCATGTGTAAATAAAATGGAATGAAAAAGAAGAAAAAGAAGAAAAACACATTTTTGCGCAGTTTGGGCATTTTTATAGTTTTTTGAATTTTTTATTTTATGTGACTCATCTTTTTCAGGAACCATTGTCGGAAAGATAAAAAAAAAAAGTAGGAGGATATGTAAATAGCATTTTTTTTATTTCATTTTACTCTTTGCTTCTCTTTAGTGATGCAAAAAGGAGGGGTGGAAAAGGGGATTATATATAACAATTATTGGGTTCTTAATACAGCACGTACATTCATTAAAAATACCAATAATGCTTCTTTAAACATGGCTGAATTGGTTTGAGTAATGGATTGATCCAGCTTTTGAAATGCTTCTGATAGGCGCAACTGTATTCCACTTGTTTGGTCCGAAATGACTTTATTTGCAAACACCAAGTAATTATCCTATACAACAACATGTTAAATACTTTTTTTTTATATAAATATTATAAATATTTACCCGCTGAGTTAAAATAAGTGCAAGCAAAGCATCCGAGGCAGCGTCAATGACATTTGTATCCAAATGTTGGAACAACAAACTCTTTAACAATTCAGTCAACAATTGCTGTAAAGCGGGTTTAAACAAGTCAATGTTGGCACCAGCCAATTGTTGATTGTAAGCCCACATTGATAAGGGCGTGACTGCACGTAGGGTGGCGATGTTTACATCCGAAATATCATGTTTGATACCATATTCTAAACTGGCGATAAGATTGTTAAACAATGACTCGGGTAATCCGGCCAACTTTTCAGGAAACACTTCAATCAGGTGTGAAATCAGTTGAATGTATTGCTGACACAAGCTTGGGATCTAATATAAAAGTGTCATTATTTATTTCTTATCAGCTGATCTCTCTTACCTTGAGCATTTCTAAATCAATCATTGGGATAACAATATTAATGCCAAATAAAACAACTTCAGCAATCTTTCCACTGATTTGGCCCTGCTCTTTTTGAGCTAAAAAAAAATTGAGAAAATATGTTGTGAGTTTCTTGTCGTCCTTTATAAGGCTATACAAAACTTACAAAAGTCTTCCAAGCCAGACGCCATCACGTTGGAGAGCATGACCAATACAATGGCAATATCAGCATAGGGCTTATCCTCTTCCTCTTCCTGGCTATGCATTCTCTTCTTTCCATAATTGGAGGCGCCAAACAAGCGCAACGTTTCCATCATGGTAGAGAAGAGCATCTCCTTTTCTTTATCGCCCAAGAGACCAAAGTCCAGTCGATTTGCCAAGTCTGAAAAGAGTTGGAGGATGGCCAATTGGACTTCAGGTACGGATTTATAGATATTCATCAATTGTACAAAGCTTTCAAAGAAGCGCGAACAGAATTGAAAGATGGTCACAGTATTGTTGTATTGACATGCTAATGCCAAACCATCAAACATCTATTTTTTTTTTTAATAAGCCTTTTTTTATTTTGTTTTTTCTTTATTTTACCTCTAATGCATTGATGACATTGTTTACTATTTGACCGTCTTGATAGCGCTGTTGGAAATCGGGACGATGAAGCACAGAACCTAATCTTTCCTATAATATAAATAAATGCATGTGTCAATGATATTCCACTTTATATAATAAACAACTACATTACTTGAATCATTGTATACATGAGATTAAGATAATTGTTTCTTGTGGCTTCATCGGGTGCTCCACTTGATATAGTGGCTACAGTTTGAATAAGGGAGCTAGTATATAGTGTAAGCATCATTCTATATATGATTAATTAATTAATCATGATAATTACTTGTGAAGTGCTTCAGGTAATTGGTCTACATTCTGTGTGAGGAATTGTATCAAATCAGGGAAACGGGCTATAATTGAAAAAGATAAATAAACAACACCCTTCCTTTTACTACTTTCATATTACAACTTACCAGACTGTAACAGACCACGCTTCAGGTTATTGCTTGTAC
Source organism: Backusella liffmaniae (assembly GCA_024140265.1). NCBI lineage: Eukaryota > Fungi > Mucoromycota > Mucoromycetes > Mucorales > Backusellaceae > Backusella > Backusella liffmaniae. The sequence continues at coordinate 15,787 of VCJE01002004.1, read as the reverse complement.
CGCAAGTGTGAAGCCATTTCACAAGCTAAGTGTGAACAATACGAGTCATTATACATGCTATCAAATTCCATATAAACACTTGCCTGGTTTAATACATCAGGGTCAGCATTCCAGAGAATAAAGTTGACCTTCATTTGTTCAATAAAGAAATCGACAATTTCCATACCGTGTCCATCAGAAGGACCGGGTCTTCCAAAAGCCTTTGCAATACTAGGGCTCATGTGACCATATTCATTTTCATCAATCAATAAATAGGTCTTGCTCCATCTTTCCATGTACCAAACCAAGGTTTCTGCGACGCGGGGACTGCAGTTGGAGGCTTCTACTGTGTTGCTACCAAAACTAGAAGTGAAACCCAAAAGTCCAAGGAATAATTTGGAGATGGACACTACTTGATTTTGATCTTCACTCTAATAATATATTTTTAGTGTATGACGCACATTTATTATGAAACACTTTGTTTTCTCTTATTTACCTGTGATGCAGATAGGTGCATCAGGGAATCAGGGATCATAGGCTGTTCACCCTTTCCGCTATCTGCAAGAATATGTGCAGAAATGAGGATAATCCAATGTAACTGTTCATGAAGGAAGCCTAATTGATGCTCTACATGTATACAAGTAAATATAAATGCAGTCCATGTTATATTATATTATATAAATATCTAACCATCTGCTCCTGAACCATTAAAATAGGTCTTGAATGTCGCAAATCTCTCTGAAGCCAATTGCTGCAACTTTAAGAGACACGGCTGAGGGTTTAGGCGGCCCAGAGAGCCGATGCAAGTCAGCTGATCAGCAAAGGTCTCCCAATCCTTAAAGCTAGCATCAATCTCGTCCTCTTCCTCCTCCTCATCGACCACCAGTTTGGCACGCTTCAAACGAGTGTTGATGTAGCTGTCCACAATATTATAAGCAACGTGATGCATGTACTGAACCAAGTGCTGTGACTGCTCAGGTGTTAAACCTGCTTTTGGATCTTCTGAGCGAGGATCACTTGGTTGGACGAGGTCAGCTACAAGAAAGTGTTAGCCAGCTATTACAACAAACATATTGTCTCTATTACCCATATGAACCCAGGTTTGAAGACACTCGTCACACGCTTCACTGATCCAACCCTCATCCACGTCTGTCACTGTGGCACCCAAGCAGCTGACGGTAACAAGTCCGACCTGATTCAAAAAGTCAAAGAACTCAGGGATGCTACACAGTGTCACAAGCTTGATATTTTCTAATAAACGACGGATCATTTGAATGGTACCGAGCATTTGAGGTCCCTGCTCACTCAATGCATCAGGGGAGGTGCCAAACGCTGTAATACTGTATATAAAGTTGGGATTTATATTTATATATTTATATATGCTTTTTCTTACCTATTCATCATTTTTAAAATACCATGCATCAATGTCGACGCATATGCTTTGATGGCTTCCATGTCATTATCAAAGAAATCTTGTTGAAAGCCGGAAAGTTGGATCAAACATTGTCTACAACGATGGGCAAGTTGATCATCGGATTGAACCATAAAATACGCCTAACATTCCGAGATGCTTAGAAATAGAACAGCATAATATCTCTCTCTCTTTTTTTTACCATAAAAAACATAATAACGACTTGAGGATCGCCAATAACCGATCTCCAAGTCTTTGGAAAGACAGAATAGGTCTTTTTAACCGAAGAAGGACCATCCTCCTTATCAAAATCATCATCCAAATCATCCGTTTTAGCAAAAGTGCCGGGCAATAAATCGTTTGCAAACTCCCAATGCAGAATCTTTTCAAACAAGGCCATCAACTCTGACTGAATGTTCAATTGATCGGATTGTATTTTTGTCAAGGCCATCTCAAACAACTTTAATAATATATCAGTCTCAAAAAACATCTTACATTTCTGATGATATTCCCAACTCATGCCGACAATGCTGGATTTTTTGACGTTGCTGAATTGATCAATGTATGCATTTCCCAATGCTAAAGCCAACACTTGCTAATAATAGATTGTAAATATAACGTATTGCTTTTTCCATCATTTTCTATAGTTACCGCATTCTCAGCTTCCATGCCAAGCAATTGATTCAAATGAACCAAGATGGATTCCCGATCTTGATCAGACACGTCAAACAAGCTACGTTTTGTAAGAACCGCAATACCCAAGACAAGTTGATCTACAACGAATTTTTTCAAGCTATTTTTATTCTATTTAGAAAAAGTAATACACTAAAGAAAGCAAGACTTACTCTGGGTGTTGAAGACAGTACTCCATCAAGAAGCTTTTCAATTGCATCATCTGAGTGTGCTCATATAAGCTATAGTTTCGGACAGAAATATCAATAATAGCCAAGGCTACCTGAAATTGCGTCATTGGGAGATTGCTGTGCTCTAAAATGTACTGACACAAAGACAAGCCATTGGGCAATTGACGGAACTGTGATAGAATCGCCTCTGCTGCTGCTCGAGTCGCAGGTACCTGAAATTATCTATCGTTTAGTATTTGTTACTATTGGTTTTGTTCGTTTTGTTTACCTGGAAATCAGAACAGGCTTCTTGAAACTGCCTAAAGATCAACTCTTGATCTTGAATGTTGCCCATCTTGATCAAGTCGAACAAGAAGAGAAAAAATACACTGATAAAAATATTTTCTTTTTTTTTTTTTGGTTGGCCGCAAAAATACGAAATCTCGGGTGTTGTTGATTCAAATGAACAGACAAAACCTGAAAAGAGAGGTCAACTTGTGACCAAACCAACGTCATAATTTGTGCATAAACCGCTGGTTTTTTTCAATTTTTATTTTACCCTTTTCTCTCTCTCTCTCTCTCTCTCTATTATTAAAGTTATGCATTCCCAATTCAAGAAGGAACATTCATTTGGTAATAAAATAAGAGTACACAGTAAGGCGCAAGAACTAAATCTTTTATAGAGAAACGAGCTACAGAGTCTGCTCGTATCCGACAAAAGTATCCTGACCGTGTGCCTGTTATTTGTGAACGAGCAGCGCATGCGGATATCATGATGATTGATAAAAAGAAATACTTGGTGCCAACAGACCTGACAGTGGGCCAATTTGTTTACATTATAAGAAAGCGAATGAAACTGAGCCCAGAAAAGGCCATCTTTGTGTTTGTTGGTGATATCTTACCTCCAGTTACAGGTGATTATTTTTATAAATATAATTTGTCATGATAGTAAATGTTTATCATCATTCATAGATCTTATGGCTACAATATATGAAAAGAACAAGGATAACGATGGTTTTTTATACATAAAGTAAGTATTTTACCACTACTTTTGTTACTTTGGCACGTATTAACAAAAAACCAAAAAAACTAGCTATTCTGGTGAAAATACCTTTGGCTGCGGTTTATAAAAGAGCATATACTCTGCTCTTTTTATATTACTCTATTTTACCAGATATCAGTCACTCTTTATCTTTTTATTGTACCGAAAATACCATTCCATCCAACCCACACAGCAATTTCATTTCAATAGCTCATTTTAAATCACTCTTCTCTTTTACCAAAGACAAACACATGTAAAAAAGGACCTGAATAACTACGCAAATGCATCGTATATATTTTTTTCTTTAATAAAAACAAGTCCAAGAAAGTTGTAGTCCCTTCCGTTTTAATGTGAATATACAAAATAGAGAAAATAGGATACAATCTTGAAAACTTTTTATACTAAAGCGAGTAGAAAGTTGACAACAATTTAGATGTTCAACTTGGTGTGACGCCAGTTGCGACGCTTGGAGTTCCAGCTAGATAATATAAAGTGTAAGCGACAATGTACAAAATGAAATCCAAAAGGTTCTTACCGGATCTTGGTGTCAGTCTTGAGACGGAACCATTGGGGAAGAGGACGGTTCTGCTTCTTAGCCTTGCCAAGCTTAACCTTGGTGATGAATGACTTTTGAGAAGGCTATAAAAATAGTGTGTGAGTTTATTATCCAAAGGCTCGCCCCCCTTTTTTTTTATTATTATTCTCAAAAAATCTAAAAAAAATCATTTCACTTGATCCATCCATCCATCCGTCCATCCATCCATGTATCCCTTTCATTCTCTTGTTATTCTATATTCACTCACCATGTCTGCTATCTGATCAAATCGAAAGAGGAGGCTTTTTCTTTCTTCACCTTTTCCTATCCAACTTGGCTTCATCTCCCAAAATCTTGCTCGAATTAATTCAAACACCGTCGCGGTCACGTTTTTGTGATCGGGCCCGAAACCATCATTCGCAATTGGAAGGAACTGACTCTATGGGCTATGTATTATGTTTCTTCTTTTTTTTTTAATAAATATCACCTGCTGAACGATTATAGTAACCACGAAAATGGAAAGACAGTATTTCAAAGTTCAAGTCTTGTAAAATGATGATATTGTGGACTGAACCCAAGTTACGGCTCTCTCTCATTAGCCATACTTGGGTATTTCTTTCGATATTCATTAAAGATGATAAAGTATCGTTTTTAAACAATGAATCAACAGCATAAAATGAAACGTGTAGAACAATAATTTCTATGCTTACCTGTTTTGCAAAACAATAACGTTCAAGTAGTTTGGGATTGACATTTCAATGTGCATAAAATCTTGATTTGTTTTCTAAATTAGGAAGCGTTTGTGCTTCAAATAAAAAAGTATAAAGTAAAAATGCTTATATCTTTTTGTTGTCTCTTGCCTACTTATTCATTCATTCAAATAATTATTTTATTTTTTTTGAAAAAAAAAAAGATGGTGTTTAATAATTCAAAAAGCTGTAAGTACGAGTATATAAAGTAGACTTGCTCTTTTTATTTATTTTATATCAATAGATAGCGATACTCAATCAAGTGAAGTAACTTTGACTTGCAGCTTTTGCAAAGAGGTAACTATAAAAAACATATATGGATTTACATCTTGTTAATTATACAAAACAGGCAAAGCCTATTGATGACTTCTCTGATGTGAATCAACAGCGTGCCGGAATCCATAGTAAAGTATATACACACTTCTTGATGTTGACAAGTAAACTCATTTTAAATTAATATAGAGCCAAATGAGTTTCGATACCCCATCAAGCCAGGTTCAGTGGTATCATGTAAATTATGTACCTACTCACCAACCCAGACCCTTCGATGTGAACAATGCAAAAAGACCAAGTCGTTGGATTCCTTTTCAAAGGTACTTTTTATTTATTTATTTATGGTTGATTCTTATTTGTTTAACTTGTTTCAATCACTTAGCCACAAAGAAAAAACGGCAATCATCCTTGGTGTGCGGTATGCATGATTAGAGTGAAGGATCAACCAGGATGGTCAGTGTAAAGAGGGGGAAACAACAACTAAATCACCATTGAAGCACCTTTAAACTTAAAAAAAAATATAAATACCAAAATATATATATATATACCAAAGGATACCCTGAGAACCATGTGGGTTAGCATTATTATGACATGTA
>VCJE01002001.1:9743-20636 GCA_024140265.1 Backusella liffmaniae | reverse complement strand
TTTTTTTTTTTTTTTTCATAGTATATTGTGTATACGTGTTTCCTATTTTTTTCCCTCTTCTTTATAATAATAATAATAATAATAAAAAGATGGCTACACCAATCAACGAATATACCTTGGAGAACAATACTGTTTTTTCTATTGTGGGTAAATCCTTAAAGCTCAACACAGTCGCTGACGTCAAAGACTTTGTTGACACGATTGAGCAAATGGAAGATCTCGAGGTTATCAAGTTGAGTGGAAACACTATTGGTGTCCAAGCTGCCCAAGCTCTTGCCGAGTCTCTCAAGTCAAAGAAAAAGCTAAAGGTAAAAACTAAAATAGACTTTTTTACTTCTTCTTTTTTTTTAAAACCCTCGTGTTAGCAAGCACTCTTGTCTGACATTTTCACAGGCCGTTTACTTGATGAAATCCCACTTGCGCTCAAGTCTCTGTGTGATGCTTTTGAACAAGTGGAACTTTTAGAATTGGATCTCTCCGATAATGCCTTTGGACCTGCCGGTGCCAAGCCTCTTATTGAGTTTCTTTCCAACACCAAGACGCTCCAAACATTACGTCTCAACAACAACGGCCTTGGTATTGGTGGCGGCACGATGATTGCTGCTGCGCTCCAAGCCTCTGCCGATAACGCCAAGGCCGAAAACCGTCCTTCTTCTCTTCGCACCATCATCTGTGGTCGCAACCGTCTTGAGGATGGGTCCTCCAAGGCCTTGGCTCGCGCGTTTGCCTCGCACGGCAACCTTGAAATCATCAGAATGCCCCAAAATGGTATTCGACCTGACGGCATCGTGACCATCGTCAACGGGCTTTCTGAATGCAAAAACTTGCGTCACATTGATCTTCAAGACAACACATTTACTGCAAAGGGTTCCAAGGCTTTGGCTGCCGCTCTCCCTAGCTGGCCTCATCTTGAAATCCTCAACGTCTCGGATTGTTTATTGTCGAATAAGGGCGGTGCTGCATTGGCTGCCTCGCTTTCAAAGGGCGGAAACATCAAGTTGCGTGAGCTTAGATTACAATACAATGAAATTCAGGCCGAGCCCATCAAGACGTTGGCTGACGCTGTCAAAGCTCACTTGAACTTGTTGGAGATCATTGAATTAAACGGTAATAGATTTGAGGAGGATAATGAAGTCGTAGAGATTTTGAAGGACGCACTCTCTGCTTGGGGCCATGATGATGCTTTGGACGAGCTTGATGATATGGAAGAAATCGATGAAAGTGACGAGGAAGACGAGGATGATGATGAAGAAGATGAGGAGGCAGAGCTTGTCAAGGAAGCAGAGGAGGCAGAGGATCAAGAACCTAAAACTAAACTTGATGCTGCAACTGAAGATAGTTTGGTTGATCAGTTGAGCAAGACTCACATTTAATATTATAACTATACATATATAAAAATACATTGCACACCATATAAATATATATAATACTCTTGCGTTGGTTTTTTATCTGTCTAGTTTAAAATGAGTTTTATTTAAAAGAATTAAAAAGATGGATGGGGAGATGGGTTTACAGATGAGATATAATGATTAAAAAAGGATATATATATATATATTATTGTGCAAAGGGATTAGAAGTGAAATTTTGTGTAGAAACCAACATATGACGTTGAAACATGCTCCAGAGTTCATTCCCGTCTTGATCTCCTTCCACCATGCGTTTTGCAAGTTCAAAGTAGGATTCTACAGAAAGGTCCTCCATCTCATACTCTTCTTCTGTGGAATACTCGAGTTCGTACTCGATATGGTCTGAATCGAGCTCGTTCCACTTGGTAAGATTACTAAAGTATTGCTCGTAACCTAAAAGTGTACCATGCGGCTTTCTTTCTTCTTCGTCGTCATCTGTCTCTTCTTCAGACTCGTTGATTTCATACTTGTAGATGCGTAAACCTGGATAGTAAACGGGCAATACAGAGGGTGCTACCTGGATTGCGACGATGGGAGGCTTTGTGTTGGGTGGAGCACGCTTGTCATCAAGAGGATCAATTTCTTCATACATGTTGCGTAACCAACCCATGTAGGCTTCAATATTACGGGTAGCATGGACATCATCCTCCTGGATATTCAAGTCGTCCTCAGCACTGTCCTGTAACGTTTGCATGGACTGTCTACCGTCAAACAACATAAAGTGATCCATATTGAGATGAGCAAAGAACTGGCCCATAATCACATCATTGTAGCTTGAGGCGACTCGCATGTATTCAGCCAAGCATGTGCCTTTGTAATCACGAGGAGAAGGTGGGACATGACCGATCACATAGATTCTCTCTTTCTCACTGCGTGCTCTCTTCAATTGGTTTTCAAACCAAGCAAGCTGGATGGCGCCCGGGCTATTGTCTTTATGGCAGTTGTGAACGGCCTTGTTCTTTTTATAAAAGTAAAGTGAATTGAGTGTCAGGACACTGAGACGTGGACCCACAGGCACAACAAAGTAACCACCCTGACGAAACGTGTGGCGTTGGTTGACAGGAATCCAGGGTCTCCACAATTGTTCATAAAAGGATAGCATATCGCCATCGTTGTGTGCATCACCAATCTGGTTATGTGGATAGACATCATTGTTGCCAAAACTGGGAATCACTGGAACAACATCATCAGAGTCGCGAGGCCAAAAGGCTTCCATCATCATGTCTGTAACACGTTGGTTGAGTTCATATACATTTCTTCTCTTACGTTTATGCTTTTTGTCCCAGTCATGTCTAGTAACACAAATGAGTTTTTTTTTTTTTTGTTGATCTTGGTTGTAACTTTAATTACCTAGCGTTGTCTCCGGTCCATACAACAAAGTCTAATTTACTACGCCATTCTTTAACAATCCAGTTCAGCGTTTCTTGAGCGAGCCCGACCGGGGCATCACAATGGGCACCGGGAGTTCCCCATTTACCTGCTGTCTCTACAGATTTCATTTTTTCTGCCAAACTAGGTAATTTACGGCAATCAGATTTGATGGTTGCACCTCCAATGTAATCATCATCAACCTATATAAATAAAAAAGTAAGCAACAGAGAGCAAAAAAAAAAAAAAAGATCGACATATTTATTTTTTCTTTTCTCGCTTACATGCATGTCTGTTATATGAAGAAAATAACCATGTCTTTTTCTAGTGTTTCTCCGTGGACGGCTTGCAGGAGCGTAGCCTCCGGTCATCGAAATCCATGGTGAAGAAGGTGCCTGATTTAATTGATTACCATCTAGGCTAGTATAGTCTATGGATTTCCAAAGCAGGTAAAAAGCAACGACTGTAACACAATAAAAGAGCGTTGACATCCTCCCGCTGTGTTCTTTGAAGGGATAGGTAGGTTAAATGGAAGTATAAAAAAATAATAGGAAAAAAGGAAAAGAAAAGAAAGAAAAGGTTCGAACTGAACGATTTAAATAAAAAGGGAAAAAAAATATATTTATATATGTGGAAGAATGTAATGAAGAAATGGTACAGAAAAAAAAAAAGCTTTTTTTCGTTACCAAAATAGTGACTTTTTATAGTTGTTTTCAGGGCGAGGATATGATTGTCATTTGCTCTAAAAAGTAAAAATCATGGGTTTCCAAGAGAGAGAGAGGGTGAGCGAGATTACCAATCGAGTGCGCTCATGGACGCGAAAACACTATTCGATTGGAAGTACATCATGCTACCCCTCTTTGCTCTCCTTTTTCATCACTTAATTATATGCTCTCTCTTTTTAACTCTTAATATTTTTTTTCTTTAGACTTGTGATATATAATGTTAAATTATATACATGGTTTCGTCATTTGTTTGTTGTTACTTTTGAAATGGATCCATCACTGTTTTCCAGAATAATAAAAAGGATGGTTTTATCTAGAATCAGGTACACTACCTTTTTTTAATCTGGGATATATTCAAATGCATCAAAATTAGTTTAGGTTTTCTTAATCAGTCTTTTATTTGAAATTCAGCCTGCTTCTACTCAGCTTCATGGTAAGGTGTGAGGTTGCTATTTTTTTTTAAGTTTTTTTATCTTTCCTTTTTATCTCCATCAGAAGTGGTGTCATGAATGACTCTGTCAACAATAGGGTTATTTTTTGTTACCTTATAAATAAAAAATGAAACATAGAATGAAATATGTCTTTTGCTCAAACATCTAAAAAAAGAAACCATGTTGTAAGCATGATGTACGTTTATGATGGATTTTATAGTTTATTTCGCTAGCTAAACAAAAAGTTGTAATGTTATTCATGGATAAATTAAACTAATGAACTATATTGTTCTTTAAAAAGTCTAACCCAGAAAATTTTAAACTTTAAAATAAAGCAATGATCAAAATTTTTAATAAAAGATTTAAGATTTTTGCACAGATAAAATAGCTCACTTTTAGTAAGAATCACTCCTTTGGTCATCAATATAAATCTTAAATCTGGTAGTTTAAATTTCCATTCATTAAAAGTATATACTCTTGGAATCCACCGCTTGTGCAGGGTAAGCACCAAGGTCCATTTTCTAAGGTTTCCATGACAGTTTCTATATAAAACTATGCTAACCCCATTTCATAGATTAAAATGATATACATAATGCAAACGGAGGGAAACGTTTGAAGCTTCGATTAAGTAATACGCACATTCTTTTTTTCTTTACTGATGTTTTTTAAGGAAATAGAATAAATGCATTACTAACAGAACAGGTTTCAATGCATAAATCGTAAAGAAAAAAAAAACATGATCAGGAACAGTAGCACAATCTCTTCTTTCAGCCTCACAAAAAATGATTTATTGCTTTTTACAGCAATATGAGAAACAGTGGATGCTCACCAATCATCCATATCATATGGCCCTTTTGAGTATTAAAGTTGGACGGCTTAAAAAACAAAAAGGAAGCTTTTGGTTACAGTTTTTTTACAATGGATATGATAGATTGTGAATTTTAATATATATATATAAAATTAGGCACAAATGTGTCATTTTTCTTAATACACAAAACCCACTATCAACAACTTGAGTTTCAGCCATATTTGTTTTTTGTTTTTATTAAAAATAGTGGAGCAGGCTACAAGTTTCGATATTCCTTTTTTGTTAGAAGGGGAAAGAAGTTGTTCACTGGTTCACCCTGTTGAATTCATCCTGCAAGCTCTATTCTTAAACTAAATCCCCCAATTGCTTTGACTGATATATATATATTTTTTAGTGTCATTTTTCATTTTATCAATTATGTTATCATTGCGACACTGAGTACGATGACATGATGTTTTCATTATAATAAACATACAACAACAATAGGTGGCAAACAAAAGAAAGAAAGAAAAAATTCGAGCATTGGCTGCATTTCTAAATTTAGTCTACCCCTTACATAAAAAAAGGTATATCTAATAAAATGACTGCCTCCTTCCCCTGATTTTTTAAATAAGTGTCAAAAGAAAAAAAAAATGAATTTAAGGAAAGTCTTCTTGCCTAATACCATGTAAATATCTGAATTTCCAGGATTTTATGTTTAAAAGAGGATATAATCTTTCTTTACATACGCTCTTCTCTCTGAAAACGATATGTATACCGTTTCTTTTATTCTTTGCCAAGAAACCCAAAATGTCCATTATGTTTGTATATTGTAGGATTCCAGCATATGTATGCTTCTTGTGGGAGTTACCATGGTCCTGAGCACACTTTTTATTTATTTATTTCAAAACTTACATGTAAATAAACGATGCTATGACATTGTAAACATCTATGCATCTTCCATCTGGGATTCAAACTATTGGCTGTCACATAAACAACGTCACAATATGGTTAAAAAAATTTTTTTCGTTTAAAAAAATTTTTAGTATAAAAAAAACTACAAGAGACGAACGCTTGTAAAATCCCCCTCTTTCGTTTTATACGTTAAATTCTCAAAACAATGGCTCCCGTCAAGACCTCCATTACTGCTGCCAAGAAGTCCAAGTTTGTCATTGACTGCTCTGGTCCCGCCAACGACAAGATCTTTGATGCCGCTGCCTTTGTAAGTTGACACACAATACGTAAAAGTAAGAAACTAACTCTATCTTTAATCAATAGGAGAAGTACCTTCATGACCGTATCAAGGTCGATGGTCGTACCAACAACTTGGGTGAGGCTGTTACCATCTCTCGCTCTGCTGACAACAAGATCACCGTTGTTGCCAACATTGCCTTCTCCAAGCGCTACTTGAAGTACCTCACCAAGAAGTTCTTGAAGAAGAACCAAATCCGTGACTGGCTCCGTGTTATTGCTTCTGACAAGCAAACCTTTGAACTCCGTTACTTCAACATTGCCAACGATGAGGAGGCTGAGGATGAAGAGTAAACATTTTATCTAATAAATACTTTCCATTGGTGTGGCATCAAAAGGGTGAGATGAGAACGAACCCTGATGAGCTCTTAATCCTTTGATTTTGCTCACAAAAAATCACAATCTCTTTGGAAAAATCAATATGGCAAAAGTAGAAAAGAATTTATTCTTTTTTACTTTTGTCATCGTTTATACCCGCAATTATCGTGTTGGACCCCTTGTTTTTTTGTTTTTTGAGAGAAAAATGTTGCGGAATTTTTGAGTCGAGTGGCTTTGTGGATCTTTTTAAAGAAATATTTCTGGCCTTGGAAAAGATTCCAAGACGTCTGATCCCAAGTTCATTTGTATTGAGTTGATTTGATTTGAAAGTAAATATTCCCCCTTGTTGATATCTAATGTGGTGCCTTGTTGAATATCAAAGCTTTTTCCTTGGTTTTGGCAAGTCAAGATATTAGATTTTAATTTACGACTATCGCCATAAATTAGGTTTGATGTACATATGTTCCCTAATGTATTTGCTCCCTGAATCAAAGTAAATTGATCGGCAACGTTTGAAAGGAGGAGTAGCATCTTAAAATAATGAAATGGATATACAGACTACGCACTTACTAAAAGGAGTTATCTATGTAAAACAACATGGGATCTATTGTTCGTGTATTACGTTTATTAACCAAGATGTGTAATCATTACACAGAATAAAAAGATGCTTTTGCTTTGATACGTTTTGACTGACATCAATCTTGAAATAATAATGAATTAACAGCTTCCAAACATGATTAGGACTAAATATATATAATCCAACTTGAAACTCACGACATATCAAGGAACCTGTAATATCATATAAAGGAGAGTGGCAATAGCATTAAAGCCCCGATTGGTCGATTCTGGGTTTGAAGGGCGGCAAGAAAAAAAACACATCAATCAAGAGCAAAGCAGAGAACGAAAAAAAAAAATTAGGTTGCAATGCTGCCATCAAGGAGAAGCATAAATAATGCTTTATCTTTTTTTAAAGTAGGCATAAAGTAAATAAACAAAATGTATCTATTGTTTGTAGCAAACCAGCTTTTTGTTGTTGTGTGCCTCCTTTTTGGTCTGGAATTCCATTGGCGAATTTGTACACACGCACATTGTGCACCTATATTATTTATTTATTTATTTTTTGTTTCTTACTGTTGTTATTCTTACTCTTCTATATTTATTTTATATTATATATACATATAAAGATAAACATAAAAGCAATTGCTCCATTTCACTTAGATGAAGCTCAACTCTCTAAGTTATTTGGCTTCAATTCTACTTTTGTTATTTTGTTTCTTACTACAACTCATTTCGGCATTACAACCAGTTTCAACTCCTACTCGAGCCGAAATAGCCTTAAAGAAACACTTGGAACGCCGTCAAGACAAGCTTGAATCCCCACCTAATGGACCCAGCGATAAACTAAATCATCCTTTGGACGGAAAGCCGTCACTTTTACCTTCGAAAAAGGACGATATGACGACTACAGAAATTAATGTTACTTTGACCACGATTGTTTATGGCGGTGCACAGCCTACTATTCATAATGCATCCAATACGGCAGCAGCTCGTCAACAGCAGCAGCAAGCAACATCCCCCGTCAGCGATCCCAACGGAGAGTCATTAAAATCCAAATTGGAAGAGGACCAAGCAGCATTGCGTCGAATGATCATGATACTATCACTCGTGGGAGGATTAGGCGTCATTGCAGTTGTGGCAACTGTTGTTATCTTTACCAGAATGAGAGCAAGAAACAGGAAACAGAGAGAAATTGAAGAGGAAGGAAATGAAGATTCAACTTACGAATTAAGCGGGGGGATGGATCAGCATTCGGAAACATCTATTTCACCGGATTCTACTCAAAATAGCAATCCTCCTTCAAATCATGATAATGAGGATAATAACAATAATGAGGATAATGAGGATGCCACTAATAATCAACATGTCGAACCATCGGCACCACCAGCATTGATGATGGCAACAACCGAAGGTCCTTCCTCGTTTAATAACACAGAGAACCAAAGACATGTTGTATCAATGCTATCACAGACTGCCGCACCGTCAGCACCAACAGCAAAAGAACTGGATGCCATGATTGATGAAGAAGCATCACAGCAGCCCACAACATCCAATTACCACTCTCACTCAAGAGGCGTGTGCGACCATTGCTCCCCAATCATGACACCTGAACCACCGCCTCCTGCGTATACGCCGAGCGCGCCTCCTCATTATGCTTTGCCCATTGAACCTGTCACGGCAACACACCATGAATCTTCTCCTGTACTATCTCCAAGAAGACATTCACTTGGAAGCTGATGATTTCATTTTATTATTTAATTTATTATTATATATATCCCTTTTTTCTCTCCAAGATGGAGAGAGTGTAAGAGAGAGAACCTAACTGTGTACTATATATTTCCCCTCTTGTTTTCTTTCCTTTTCCCCCCAAAAAACAACTCTTTTTAAATCACATTTTGTGATTACTGTATTTATATTATTTTTTCTTGTTAAAGTAATAAACTATACCTTGGCTTTCCAGCGTCAAAATATATTCTTGCATATTGAAAGGGAACAATAGAAGTATCTCTCCCAATTATACTTTGCTATTTATATTTATTTCTTTTTCGAATAATAATACTTGGTTAGATTATACAAGAATTGCTATCACCTTCTACCAGTCAATCCACTATATATTATATATATAAGGCTTAAGTATGAGATTGGCACAATTCATACACACCATTGCTATTATTTGTAGCGAGTCTTTATTTATATCAATATATTTGCCTCGGGTAGACAGAGCCTGACTGTGTAGCCATATTCATGAGTAAACAGAAGAACCGAAAAAAAAATGTGGGATACAAGAGTACAATAGGGTACGTGGAGTTCAGTTACAGGAAACAAGTAGCCGATCCACAGTTTCAAATATATTTAATACAGATTGTACAAATTAATTCTAATCCAGCATCTTTATCACCACTCATAACCCTGCTATCGTCTTTTGATACTTTATTTACAAATCAGATCTACCTATATTGGCTGCATATTTTACTTTTAATGATGATTTATTTAATGTTAACAGTCTATTACAAAATAGTTTAAGGGAATAGATTCTACTTGAAGGAATGTTTTTTTTTTTCTTATTTATATAAACAAGGCAACCAATATCTCTTTTATTAATGCCGGATATAAAAATATATATCTATACAATTATATAGCCACAAATTAAGACGTCTCGTACGTCTTTACCCTCAAAATGAAAGAAACATTTTCATCTTCATTCGCAACAACAGGCATCAATCCTTTTTGCAGGGAACGGTCATTCATGTTTAGTACTCAATGGAGCAAAAACAGCGTTTGGTTTGTGCAATAGGGAGGTAAAAGTGTACAACTCTCTGTCCCATGGTGATCCTGCAAATAGTTATACCTATAGGATTCGGCTTTGGAATGAATTAAAAAGACAGGAGTGTATGATATGATAAGCTAATTGTAGATATACCTTGGTAGTGATCAATAGCACGGGGTTCAAAGCGAGGTGTAGATAGAAATAAAAGATGCTAAATCACCTTGTCATAGGAGATGTTTATTATGACAAGTTTGACAAGACCCAAATTTCACCCAAGGTTATTTTTGACAGGAAGCAGGAATATAATTGGAGGGTAAGGGTCGTTAGAGTCGCTGGTAGTGCTTTCAGTTGACCTTCAATGATTCTTTTAATATCGTTTCTAGTTTGAAAATTCAAACAAAATGTTTCCAATATGATAAATTGACCCAAACCGTTAGTTCCAAACTCCCCAAGGGAGATTGCTGAGTGGTAGGGATTGGGTTTGTATGCGGTCCAAGTTTGATAGTTTTTGCATCTTGATATTGAGGTTACCATAGACACCTTTGGAAAACTGGCGACAGGTACCCGAACCATATTCCCCAAGATGTTTAGTACACAATTTACAATGAATACTCCTACTTTTTGCAAGCCGTACGCTATATACTAAATTGAAATTTACTCAACATTATTATTGCCATTCATAGTTTTGTATCTCATATTAATAACGATAAGTGATGAAGAAAAATGAAAGAAATCAGTCAGAACGGAGATATAAATCCAACAATGAAAGCAAAATGTCTCCTGATAATAAAATAGCCTCTTCTGCATGAGATGATAACATCTATTTACTAGGAACTATGTTGATTCTATTTTTTTTTCTATTTTTTAAGGAAATAGTAAGAAAAAGAAATAAAAAAAAGTAGAGGAAAAAAGAAACAAATAACCATATGCTCTTCTTTTTGAAACGAAGAGTAATGGGTTATCTATTTTTTTTTTAAAAAAAAAAAAAGAGTGGCAATTAGCCTACATGAACATGCAGAAGCAAACAATAAAGACAAGATGTCTCATGATGCTAGATGGTCTACTATTCTCAGGAATGGTATTTTTTTTTCGAGTAAACAATAACATGTACTTATTATTGACTATGGTGATTGCATCTGTCTATTAATGTACATAGTCGAATCACCATCTACTTTACGTCTATTAAAAGTTATTCTTGAACCTATACAAAGCGTCAGATTTAATTGATCCTTTACGTACTTATGTTGACTAATACTACTATTTTCTAAATTATCCGCATTAT
>VCJE01000020.1:0-10504 GCA_024140265.1 Backusella liffmaniae | reverse complement strand
CGACAAACTTTTCCGAAAACACTGTAAACTAAAATAATGTCGTTAATAAAACAATGGCCAAAAAAAAAGCAAGTTTCATAAGATGAAAACAATGGTTTATAAACCGAACATTTATTGTGTTTATAAATATGAAAAAAATTAAGCGGTATTGTTGGCATAAGGTGGAGGTTGAGGACGGTCTAGAAGAGAAATAGTTAAGTGCCTTGTTCTTTTCTCCATATATCAAAATTTTACCCTTGTAAACAGGTTGACGCTCATAGGCATTAGGACTGACATCTCTAGGATTTCTCTTCTTTTTTGGTTTGTGTTTATGATCATGATTGCTACAGCGCTCATGATCACTATCGCTACTAGAATCACTGTCGTCACTACTTGATTCTGAAGATGATTCTCCTACTGCACGAGGGCGATGATAAATGCAACAAACTATACAAAGTATTTTAGTCTTACTTTCCTCCTCCCTTTTTTATTTTATTTTACTTTTTGATTTCTTTTTATTCATGTGTTCATTGTCAATGACATCGCTTGCCCAGCGAATAGCTCTAGGGTTTCGAGAGTTCATGTCACCTCGAAGTCGCAGTACACCAATCTCCTCTCCCTCTGACGATATATTTTCTTCATCTTCACTCTGTTCTTGTGTCTCGTGCACAGTAAGTGTTCTAGACCCATGTGCATCGGTCGGTGTCTCTTCTCTCATTCGAGTTCTAGTGGCTGGATGTGTATTTGCCATTTTGTTTAATTTGAATAATAATAAAAAAATAATAATAGAAATCCCTTTTTTTTTGGGTTTGTCTGTTTACCAAATTGGGAATGGTGATTGTCCAATCACTACAGCAAAATGCAGGACCGAAAAAGACTCAATATTATCGTAAAGCAGTCTTGTTTAGGAAAGTCATGGCTGTTAGTAGAGGTTGTTTACAGAGTGATAAAATTTTAAAAAAAAAAGAACAAATAAGACTCAACCAAGTGCTTAATCTCTAAACCTGTTCTTATTTTATCCTTTTTTAATATAGACAACGCTTTCTGTTATAAACAAAATCATTCTGAGAATCTTTCCAATAAACAATACTTTGAGCTGATTAGATTACACAAACCAATACATTGGCATTAATGTTTGTATGATGCTCTATATAGTGATGTTTACACTCTGGATACATAACCTGAGTTCTAACCACTGGAAAAATAAATATTATTAATACAAAGGCCAGGTGAGTTAATCTTATTGGTCCCAAATGTACCAAATACGCCATTTTCAAAACGAACTCTTATCTACTAATGGACTATACTTGTTCTTTAAGTAACCGCTATTGCTTGATACTACCATCTCTATGGATACTCAATTAGCATTCTAGCAAAAATCCACCATAAGAAGATACAATTTTTTTTTTTTACAATAATATTAAACAAAACGTGCAAATCATGTTTTCCTTGTAGCTCTATCGATACAGTTATCTACGCCAATCAATGTCAAAACTCCATCTTTGACTTCACTCACATGTTTTAAGTCATCTATTGGATGATAAAAGAGCCAAATATATTCACTATTAGGTCACCATTCACAACATCTTTGTTTATATAATCATGGTCATTTATATCCTTATAATGCTTACCTGGATTGATTCTTCATTTAAAATAGATTCGGGTCCAAAAAAAAAAAGAATTTGATTCATGCTATGCATTAAAAGGGCGCCAAACTCTTTGTTTATAGTGGATATTTATTGAAGGTCAGTTAGTACATCTTTAAAATTTGGTATGGTCAATATTTGTAAGGATCGGATATTTGTCAAAACGCGCTAAATAAAAAGTTTAAACTTTCGCCATAAAGATGTGATTAAAGCAGTATTTTTACACTTCTTGCATTGATTTCAAACCATATTATCAATAAGAAACGGTGAATTTCCTTTTGTAGATTTATAAAAGAAAAAAAAGAATGCACATGTACGGACAATCCTTTTTACAATTGATTAATAAATAGAGTTGTCGTTACTCAAAAAAAAGGTTTTTCCTATAAGTAAGCATACTATTTGCATATCTTTTTGTTATTCGAGATTGATAAACTTGATCAGTAAAAACCATAATAAAACTTAAAAAAAAAGAAGGGAGAGGGGGGTTAAAAAGAAGGGGAAAGGGGATACGATAAACTGAAAATATAGAAAAACAACTTGTAACTTCAGCAGTTCATATAACTTAATGAAAACCGATAAAAAAGGACTAAGCGTTTTTGTTTAAAATGGAGCTTATTCGATTTATCATAACGGACCGAAAAAGAGATATAAAGCAACATCATATTCTTCTTGTAAGTTTATCATTTTCATAACCTGAGTTGATCCAAATACTATCAATTTATTAAGCATGAAAATAAAACAAAATAAACAAATAAGCTATAAATTCCAAGCCGTTGTTCCAAGGCTAAATCCAACAATGCGAATATAATAGAAAGAACACATCCCTTTCATTCATGGCCAAATAGACCAACTTACTGAAATATCACAACGTACTAGCAGATCGTTTGTAAGAAAATCTGAGTTTTTATTTTATTCTATTCCCTTGCAGCTTGGGGTGAACTTAAACACATGAACGCATATCTTTTGGAATTACGGGTTTTCTTTTACTAAAGCATGAAATAAACCTGGGGGAAAAAAAAGAGAAGAAGAGGGAACCAAACAAGATGATGACGAGCATAAATGAATAAAGTGAATAAACCTTTTCAATTACTATATAAAGTTATACATGTGCCGTTTTAGTAACCCACACGTGATTGACCTAATGTTGGCTGTCCGGAAAATTGGCGAAAGTTTTTCCAAAGTTTTTTTTATTCTTATTTTCTAATTCTTTTCCCTCCCCCTTTTTTTCTCTTTCTCTTTCTATTCTTTATCACTTTTCTCGTTTACCTTTACTCTTCTCTTACTCTCTTTCTTTTTTTGAACAAAAAAAAACCTCCATCTTTTAGTGCAAGCATATAAACAAAAAGAAAAAAAGATGCCCGCCTCTGTTATGCCCGAGGTATATACACTTTTTTTTTTAAAAAAAAGCTTTGATTAGGGAAATGATATTAAGAAGAACCTTTTCTAGACCACACCCCTAAACGCATATGTTGGATTCGATACGATTACTAGACAAATAGAGAAAAAATCAATAAAAAGAGGTTTTCAATTTAATGTTATGGTTGTTGGTAAATGATTATTCTCGTAGATAAAAAAGTGGAACCATTTCTTAGTTAAATACAATTACTAAAAGGTTAAAGTATATATATTTTCTATCAAAACTCATTAGGTCAAACTGGATTGGGAAAATCAACACTTGTAAATACATTATTTGCATCACATCTCATTGACAGTAAAGGTAGACACACTGTAGAAGGTGCTGATAGACAGACAACTGAAATTGAATCGGTATCTCATGGTAATATATTAAAACTTTATTTAAATTAAAAATAATTTATTTTTGGTGTTATGTGAATCAAATCATAAAGTGCGTATTACTGAAAACAGTTTTATCTATTTAGTGATTGAGGAAAATGGTGTTCAACTGAGATTAAATATTGTGGATACACCAGGTTATGGAGATCATGTTAATAATGAGGAGTGGTAAATATACAAAAAAAAAAGAGATCTCGATGATTCATGTATTTACGTATATGCCTATCTATTTAGTTGGGAAACTATCGTCAAGTATATTAAAGATCAACATTCCGCCTATCTTAGAAAAGAATTGACAGCACAGCGTGAAAGACAGATCCAAGATAACCGTGTTCACTGCTGTCTTTACTTTATAACTCCCTCAGGTCATTCGTAAGTAAACATCTCTTTTATATATAGTTGATCTATCCTTTCTTTTTAATTTCCTCATCATCATCATAAAAAAAAGCAACAATAACCAGTTTGAGAACTACAATAATATGAAATGATTATATTTTGATATGTCCTTTTTATTAAATTTACTACATCTATTTTTAGATTAAAACAAATTGATATTATCGTACTCAAAAAGTTAGTCGAGGTAGTCAACGTAGTACCTGTCATTGCAAAGGCCGATACACTTACCCTTGAAGAGCGAGCTGCCTTTAAGCAAAGAGTAAGTTTAATTTATAACAGAAAACAAAAACAAAAAAAAATAGGGGAGAAAGAGAGGGTTTTATAAGGGATATGTATATTTAGTTTGCATGTATTTTGTTTATATCCTTACCCTTATTATTATGTGCTATTTTAGATTAATGCTGAACTCAAGTTCCATGGAGTTGATCTTTATCCATATGACAATACTGAGGATTATGATGAAGAAGAACGTGCAATGAATGAAGGGATTAGAGTAAGTTCTTAGGTGCAAAATAAAAAGGATTATCGCTTATGGAAAAAAGGGGGTGTGGGAGAGGAAGGGGAGAAGAACAAGGACAAACGATGATACAAAAAGGATGGCAAAGAAATATAAATACATATGTATTTATATTTTTTTTATAAAAAAAAAAGTATAAATCATCTTCGATTATTACTGTATTAATATGCAAGTGATTTTATCTAGGGGCTACTTCCTTTTGCTGTTGTAGGATCAGAAAAGCAGGTGGTAGTAAATGGAAAAGCAGTCATTGGACGTAAGACGAGATGTGGGGCAGTTGTTGTCGAAGATGAAAACCATTGCGAGTTTATCCATCTGCGCAACTTTTTAACAAGGACACATTTACAGGATTTGATAGAAACTACAGCCATAGTACATTATGAAACTTTCCGTTCCAAGCAATTGATTGCTCTTAAGGGCAAATAAATTTACTATTATTATCATTATTTATTTATATATAAAAAAAAAAAAATTGGTCAGAACTTTAAAAAAAAAACTCTCCTCATTTTCTCCTTATTTTTAAGAAATGGTTGAAACAAAAACATGATATGTATCGAAAAAATATAGTTAATAACTTATTAACAGCGTTGTTTATGTATTTATTTATGTCGGTGCTTTATACAATAAAATTATAATAGTAAAAGGAAAGTGAAAGTGAAAAGGTATTGGAAAAGAAAAGGATACAGATAGAGAGGTATGAAAAAGAAAGGGATTGCAATGAAAGTGAAGTGTGAGCAAGAAAGGGTCTTTTTTTTTTAAGAAAAATAAATAAATAAAAAGTAAATAGAGAAGTGGCGTCAATAGGAAGATTTTTCTTTTTAATAGTCGTCAATTCTCCAAGTATCACTTGAATTTGCCTTATTCATTTCCAAATCAAGGTGCTTCGTTTTATCTGTAAAGCCTCTCTGAACATATGGCTTAAGACCTTGATCAAAGTTATGCATACAATATCCACCAAGGAACATGCCAATGACATCAATAGCAATACCGATGGCAACTATATTTATTTATTAGTTTTTTATATATTTATATATGCTTAGATTTCTATTTCTTACCAAATACAATCCATGTATACCAGTTGTTATTTGGTTGAAAAGTTTCTTGCAAAATGAGTATAAAATGAATGATGACAATTCCTTGAAAGGTAATAAAAGTAATCATTCTACCATGACTTTCAGTGCTTCCCTATATACGTTTTAGTTGATGGACTTCATTATATATCTCCGTCTGTCTAACTTACAGCAGTTCTCGCAAAATAGAGCATTGGAAGCATAAGTACAGTGACAGTAAGTTGAACCCACGTATTCCACTGGGACCCTGCCTCTCTCACTGCATATTGGATCAGATAAAACAAGGAAACAATAAATTCTGTAAAAATCTCAATCTTGAGACACAATACAAAAAATTGAAATATACGGTACATTTCTAAAATGATCATGAATTTAGCAAAAAAAAAAGGGGGGTAATAATAGAAAATGAGCATTTGATATACTTTACTTTGAATACCAACATCAGCACCAATCTTTTTGTAAATATTCCAACCAAACTGTTTAGACATGCGATAGCTGAGATAGGCCATGACGATAGCAAAACCAAGAATCATGACAGACAGTCCAATTTCCATCTTTTCTGCAAGAGCCAATGGCTTGGTTTCATATTTTGTTGTATTCAGTAGCTTCAACCAATGGATACCATCCACTACTTGCAATGCACCCAGAATGGCACACAAACAGTTTAGAACACAAAGGACTAAAATCTCTGCTGTGTTTTGGTATACCGTCTAATATAAATTTGGGGTGAGATCTTCATATACTTTATTCCCGCGAAGAAAATACACTTACTGCATCCACAGCCATTCCCAGAAACCAAATATGAAATCCTATGAATGCAATATTCTCCCATTGGATTCTACTGAGACGATCTGCTGCTCTCATTGGTATTGTTGTATCATCGTTTGTGTTGGACATGAGTACGTTAGAATCCGTTGGTGGTAATAGGTCGACTTGTAACGAGTTTTGTGAACAAATGATGGCTTGGATGATTAAAATAAAGGCACATTGGGTTAGTGCCATGGTGATGTACAGCTTCGACCAGCGAGTTTCTGTAATGCGTGATATCTATATGGCTCATATTAATGAGCAAATTGTCCATCATTATGTATAATTTTTTTTGATAATTACAATTTTCTGAACGGTCACCATTGGAAGAATGGATGTTTATTTTTCTCTCTCTACTGCTACTCTATTTTTTTTTTGTATTTCGTTTAGCTGTTTAAGAAATGGAAATGACAGTGAAAAGGTTTATTTTTTATTAAAAATGCAAGAAAAAAAGAAAAAAAGGAACAAAAGAGATCTCTCTTTCTTTTTAATTTTTTTTTTATTGTTAGCACAATAAAATAAGTTTTTTGTGCAATGGTTCCAGTTTATTAAGTACACTCACTCCTCTCTCTTTTTTTAAAATTGTATCACAAATCATAAAGTTGCTTTGTATATCAAAAACAACTAAATGGCAGTCTGCCCCCTTTCTTTCTCTTTGATTTCTTTTGCTTTTTTATGATAAGAAATCCTTTCCTTTATAAAGACATATATAAAGTGCTAAGAAAGGTACGTGCTAAAATGAAAGCAGGAGAGAGGTTATTTCATTTTATTTCTATTATCTGTACAACAATGATTCTTTTTGCCTCTTTCTATTTTTTTTAGCATTCGTGAGATGGATAAAACCCAAAAAATATTAGGAACAATAGAAAACAGATTAGGAGGTTTTCCTAAGAGAAGAATATCAAAAAAAGGGGGGATGAAAGTATGATAAAGATAGTGAATTATGGGAATAAGAAAGGGGTGTTGACAGTGTTTTTTCGTCTTTTGCGTTTTTCCAATGACTCAATAATAATATAAATTATAAAGAATAGCTTGAAAAATATAAAAATAAAAAACATAAGACTCTAACCTGAATAAGTTTGATATATCAAATAGCAATTTTGTTTAATGAACTATTTTCTTTATGAAATCTGAGTAACGTGGCTGGTGAGAGATATTTATGCAAATTTTAGTTTAAATAGCGCTACATCCTAAATCGGTGGACAATAAAATTCAAAATCTTTAGTATTTGAAAGGAGAGTAAGAGATTCCTCGGTCAATCAAAGCAGAATAACTAACTCGAGTTGTTCACATCGATGTCAAAAAGGAGTGCTTTTTTTTTCTTCTTGTTTTGTATACATGTTAATTCTATGTCTTTTTTTTTTCAAAAATGGCTCTAATTATAATTATGATAATTTGACAACATTCATAAAGTATAATATCTTATGACGAAATAGAAAAGATAAAGCGATAACATAAGTATGAATCACTATATTACATATCTGATGGGCAGATTTAGTAAAGTAGCCTTAGCTTGTTCTATTAAATTGTACTACATTTTTTTTTATTAAGTTGAGTTTTGTCTGAATGAGAAAATGGAAAAAACTTTATATGAATTAGACTCTTTTTGTTTTTTAGTCTAAACCCAATCACGTTTTTTGATCCATGGTTTACATTCTCTTTTTTTATATATTGTTCACATTGTTTGTTGGCGCTCTTTTTAATTCTCAATTGGCGGGTATGAATATTTAAAATGAAGTACTTTTTTCGTACATATAAATCTAATTGTGCTTTTATTAAAGCTTATTCTGATTTCAATGATACTTCTATAAGCCAATTGCGTCATTAAATAACTTTCTTTTATACCGCTTTTAATAAAATAAAAGACGTTGAGCAGTGAGGGTCAGTCCAATTAAACTGAATATTTTGTCTTTTTCAATACAAATCAAGCCACTTCTCGATCTGCTTGATTCTATAAAAAGTAAAAACTGGTTTTATTGCAATGAAAACTGTCGTTGCTATAGAGCATGGTAGGTTTACCTTATTTGGAGGATTAATGCAATTTAGTTTATAATCTCTAAAGCAACAACGTCATTCAATTAGTTTGATCGTGTTAAAAGTGTGGCTTCTTTTTATACCTGCCATTGATGGGCATAATTTTAACTCCCTTTATTCATAGATTTAATGTATGCTTGGCCCGATACCATATCGATGTAAATAAATAGATATTATACTTGGTCATTCACTGTACTAAATGCTGTATACGCACACTTGGATAGAACACGGATTCAAGGAGTTATTTCACTTAAAGTTGACTTTGTTGATATATCATTCCAATATCTTTTCGTGCATCCGGATAAGAAATATGCGGGAACTTAATGTCACCACTTTGCATAAAACAAGAAAGATGTGTGTTTTTGTGTAATGAAATGTCACTTCAGTTTTTTTTTAGTCTCAAAAAATAAATTTATTAAGGGTAAAAAGTAACTGAAAAGCATATATCATCTATTGTAGCGAATAAAAGGGATTGGATGACTCACTTGATACCATCTTGACTTCATCAACAACCAAATGTTCAGGTACAATTGACTTTTGACAACAACTAAAAGAAGGTTTATGATACCTTGGGATGAAGGGGCCAAACTAATTTTTAAATAAAAAAGCTAGTTTATTAGAAATAAGCTATATTTCTATTTGATATCATCTTTTCTGTGGTACCTGAACAGAAAACTAGCTTTCACTGCTTGTAACGAAGAAGGGCTTTCTTTATGGCAATATCATTGGCCGACTCATCAACGAAAAAAAAAAATTCTCAAATTTTTTAATTTTTATTTCTTTCATAAAAAAAAAATAGCAAAGCAAAATGACATTAGAATCAAAAGGCACCAAGTCAAACATTAGGTAAAAATAAAATGGAAAACGAAGTACGTTTCAAAGACGTGTTCTTATTATTTATTTTTTCTACTTCAAAAGTCATTATGAGCTGAAACGAAAACAGTTGATTGAGGAGAACCAAAAACTATTGTCAGAATTAGGTTTGACACCGGAACCTGGCGTCGCAAGTGTAAAGTATTAAAAAAACACGTAATAAAAAGTATTTTCTTAAACATTTTTTATGTAGCGTTTTCCAAGTGAGGAGGAAGGCGAAAAAAAGAGAAAACGCTATAAATATATAAAGGCACCTACTTCCGTATCACAACCAACACGCTTATCTAGAAGACTAAGAGGGGAAATACCAGAGGATATTGTAAGGAAATATCAAACATATGATGGAACGGCTCGATTTATACGGTTTATATCTATATAGTCTGAATTGGAGGATCTGGTGGATGATAATGATAGAATAAGACAACAAGAAATAGTCCAGGTTAAAAGCGAAAAGGCCAAATATGAGGAAATGCTCGCATCGTCAATTAACTCGATTAGTGTGCCTGTCACTTTGAGTAAGAAAAAAAATAGAAGAATAGAAAAAGATGCCTATTGAATGACTATAATTGTAGGAAGTATCGGTACGACTATTTGGTCATTGGGTAAGTTAAACACAGACACAGGTAGATCAAAAGCATGGAGTAGTAGAGGAGTAAGTGTTTATATAAAATGAGAGCGATACGAGTAAATACTTATATATATGTATATATACATTAGTGTAGATATAAGCATCCTTACCCTATTGGATATGAGGCCACAAAATCACACTTTGGTAATGAGTATACAATGAAGATTTTGGCTGGTGAGCCTGGTGAACCTCCCCTTTTTACAGTAAGTGTGTCTTTGTGTGTGTGTGTCATGTAGAAGCCTCTTGCTGAACAACCTCAAATGATTATTATAATAATAAAAGGTTCAGATTGGATCAACCATTTTCAAGGGAAACACACCAACTGCACCTTGGACTGAAGCATGCATCAAAAGTAAATCAAGTAGTACTCGTGTCAGTGGACCATTAGTAAGTATAGTAGTGTTGTATCTAAAAAGTACTGGATTTAATCGTGTAAAACAAAACATTAGTTTTATGGGTTCTCAGACCCTTTGACCATGCGCTTGATTGAAGAGATGGAAGGATATGACAAGACACTCCTGCCAGAAGAAACAGCATGACGCACTTTTATTTAAAAATTCACTCATTAAAATACACTTAGTAATAACAAAGATTATGTATAAACAATTCGTTTTTATTATTATAAATGTACAAGTGAATGAAAGAATAGATGATGAAAACAATTAACGGTAACGACGGAGGGAGAGAGTGTTGCGACGCTTCCAGGTAGCGCGACGACCAGAGCCCTTGGTGTTGTTGAAACGGTGACCCTTTCCATGAC